>JASTWR010000608.1:0-99961 GCA_030770355.1 Harpagoxenus sublaevis | reverse complement strand
GGAATCGCGCTTCTCGATGTCTGTTGGCCAGTTGTTAACAAACGACTATCAGTATACCCAACAGCTTACACAGGATCAGATCGACATTGTTAATTTTTTAGTCTCTAACAAGTCGTCAGAGCGAACGCCAGAGTACGTGTGGCTCCAGTACGTGGCAGACCGGGAAAAGTTAATCCCGAGAAAATGAAAGAAACAATATTGAAATATAAAGATATTGTAAAAGACAATACTATATTGTTTCGAAAACACATGATGTGTGGAGTGCTATAGCAAAAGACTTAAAAATAAAGTGACTACTAATAATTTATATCTATTTACAATGTGCAATCGATATAATGTAAAAGATATTATTTTTAATAAAATGTACAATAATAAAGATGTTTCCGCAAATGAAAGTACATTAAGTGACATGAGCTGGAATGAAAGTTCTATAAATGTTTCATCGGATGATAGCATCGTGGAGAATTTTTATATCATTTCCTTATTGAGAAAAGAATTTACAAATATTTTGACGGAAAAAATATACAAACGTCAAATTAATAACAAAGGAAAAACATATTATCGTTTGCACAAAGTTTTACAACCTGGCAAGTGGCAAGAAGTAATAACAGATAAATTTTGGGAAGCTACTCACATGAAATGTGGATTTCAATTTAAGAACCATTACATTTCTGCAGATGCTAAATCTGGTATTATCAATGGTAAGTTAATTATTAATAGAACTTATTTTCGTTAAAATTATTTTGTTAAATTTATTAATAAAAGACGCTGGTAATTTTTATTTCAAAATTTATTTTCTAATACGATCACAATTATACAATTATACACAATTAATATAATAATCTTTTTTCATTCAAAAATATGTTTCTTTTTAGGCTCTTGTAAATGTGGCAGTACATTAAAATGTATCATAGAGGATACTGATCCGTCTAATAATTGCGTGAAATTAAATTGCACATATACACGAGGAAAAGGAAATTGCAAGAAACGATATTTAAGAAATCCAACAAAAACAATTATTGGGAAGGAATTACAAAATAAATCAGTTCATGTGTATCGTGCAGAAAGAGCACACACGCTAATGGTCGAGGGAGATTCAGAGCCTCCTCATTTATATAGTTCTGCTGTTTTACAGACAGCGAAATCGGAAGCAACAATGACAGAATATGTAGATCGAGACGCTCTTAAAGCATTGGTTATTTTAAAATCGTCATCATTGCAGAATATAATCCATAACATTGGGTTAGATCCTGTTTTTGTCCATTACTGGAGCAACCACCAATTAAATGTTTATAAAAAATACGCTATTGAGAACGATGCATGTGTATCTATCGATGCAACCGGCAGTATTATTAAACACTTATGTAAGGCGGATGGATCAGTATCGAAACATATTTTTTTATATCATTGTGTCATCAATTGCAAAAGTGGACAATTTTCAGTTTGTCAAATGGTAAGCGAAAGTCATAATGCAAACTCAATTCATTTTTGGTTGGCAGAGTGGTTACGCTCTGGTGCACCAGTGCCCAAAGAAGTGGTATGCGATTCATCAAGAGCACTATTAATTGCAATTATTCGCGCGTTTACAGGGTATCTTAATATCGAAGATTATGCGGATGCATGTAAAAATTCTAATTTACCAAAATGTTATGTAAGAATAGATGTGGCACATTATATTAAAAAGTATGCAAATTTTTTAAAATCATTAAATAAAAGAGTAAAAATGTTTTATCTTGGTGCGATTGGCCAGTTAATACTGTGTAGAAATATTATAAATGCAAAAAAAATAATACAATCCATTTTTATAATAGCATTATCAGAAACTGATGGAAATTTAAAAACTGGTAATCTTACGCAATGTGATGAAGCACGTATTAAATTAATAAATTTAATGACTAGTAATAATGAGTTTCAAACAGAAAATTTTGAAACCGACAGTAACAGTGGTACGTTTGAAACAGAAAATGTGATCGAAACAGGTAGCTTTGATAATCCATTTGAAAACTCGTGGACCACGTGGGGTAAGCAAATTTTAAATGATGTTAGATCATTAATTACTTCGGACGAAGGTAATAGAATTAATCCACTGTTTTTTCCACAATTAGTGGATCGTCTTATGGTTGATATAAGATTATTACCCCTTTGGACAAACATTTACACAGATAAATTTGGTTACGGTCGCATACCTGCTTCTAGTAATCTAGTACATCCGTCGAAAATGAATTTAATAAAATAAAATCTTTACTGTTAAAAAATTGTCCACTATTGCGCATTGATTCATTTATTCAAAAACACGTTAATTATTTACATGGTATTATGAAAATTGCTAATACATTAAACGAGCCTACAATTAATACTGATTTATCAGATACAAATAATTCATGTCCTGCATGCCAGAATAACGACCAACCAACAGATGCACATATTTGTTGTTTATGCCAAAAGCATGTTCATGCATTGCCTCAATGTTCTTTACCGTTTGAGGATGCTGAAGAAGGTTATGGCCAACGTCGTATATGCATGATGTGCAAAAATGTAGAAAATATAAAGAACATTTTAGCAAGTCGTGAAGTGGAAAATTGGCGTGGTTTAGAAACAGCAAAACCACATAAAACTAATGCTTTATATCTTGGTAAAAGTAAGCATAAATTAATAGATAAATTAATTTTAACATGTAAAAAAGCAGTAAAAATACCTATTTTAAAAAACGGTAATAATTTATCCTTAAAATCTTTAAGTATAAATGATGACAATTATACTATAACTAATACTGTAATACTTGCGCATTCGATAGTATATTTCAAATATTGCTTGCTGCAGGACATGATTCAAATAATATAAAAATATATTTAAGCAAAATAGCAGAAACAAATTTATTTTTCAAACTAATTGTTAACTCTATAAATAATGGAATTAGTTTCTCATCGTATAAATTACGCGCGCAGATACTATTGGAAATATTCCAGATTTCTGATGCTGGTGGTTGCAAATATGTAAATTGCGAGACAAATGTAGGTTACTTAGCAGGTATCTTATTCAAAGATGTCCCAAGTTTTGAAGAGACATCTCGTTGCAATTCTAGTTGCCCACCCCGATGCAAGAAGTTGTCTGTAATTCAGATAGATAAAGTAAAAATCGCGGAAGCATCAATTGCTGATAATTTTAATGAAATAATAAAACAGAGTGTTTACCTGGAAGGTGAACATCCTTGTTGTTCAAAAAATTGTTCTGGGATTGAAACAACAACGCTGTCTAAAACAGGCAAGTAATTTGAATTACTAAACATTAGCAATGAACGTAAAATAATTGGTTATAAAAGTATAATAAAATAAATATTGTTTTGAAACAACAAAAAATGTTAGTAGTAGAAAGAATATAAGAACCAAAACGCGAATTCTGGAACGCAAAATATCGCACCAGTTGCCATATTGCTAGACTGAGAAGGATTTGAAATTGTACCAAAATGTTTCGACGGTGTTTCTTTTTTTTATAATAAAAATTACTTTTATGCGTTTTGGCATTTTCTACCATTAATATATATCTATGGAAGTATACCGTACTTATTTTTTGAACTTATATTTATTTATTTTCCAGGAGATATTGTCGTTTTTGATATCGTCACATTAACAGAAATTAACTCACAAATTAAATTGAACGACATCAAGAAATCGTTCGAAAATCCATTAAATGGAGTAATCTATAAGTTACTCGGCGTTGTCACGTACAAAAGATCCGTTTTAACAAGAAGCATAAAAACAATCGGACACTACACGGCTATGTGTTTAAGAGTAGGGCAAACATGGGTCGAATATAATGATCAGGAAAAGAAAGAAAGAAATATTAAAGAAAACTCTGTAATAACACCCGCTCTATTAATTTATAGAATTTCAGATCATTGCAATTAGTTTTGCAACACTTTCTTTTTAAATAAGTTTAGGAAAATAAGTTATAGTTATAAGTTATAGTTATAAGTTATAGTTTTTTAAAAATAAGTTTAGTTTTATAAGTGTTGCAACTACTCTGACCGCGACTGTACAATTGATGCCGTATTCCTAATAAAGTTTAACATGATTGTAATTATTTGAATCTATACTTAATTACCCAAATATACGTGCTGACGTTTTCGCATTTTTGTACATATTATTTGTACATATCATTCAATCGGATTTTTCAAAATACTATAAAACTTATACTTTTATACTTTTTTTTCACCACTTATTAGTTTACTTTTTAAAAGAAAATGGATAAAAAATTTTAAATATAATTTGTAATTAAATCATAAAGTTTTATTAAACACTAAATAATAAAATATTATTAATCATTTCTAAGCATCTAATAAAAATTTGTACAAATGTAGTACTGACAGAATCCATTTTTATGTTTCATTTTTTTTTTTCTGCTAGCTGCAAGTTAACAGGATCGTAATTATTTTTAAATTACACGAAAAGCATTTCTGATGATATAAAATAGTACACGAATAGTAAATAATAAAATATATTTAATTTGATTTTGTAGATTTAATTTTTAAGAGATTAAAAGAGCTTGCTCTTAAAGCTGATTGATATAAAAGTTGTTTTAAAGAGATAATTAAAATATTTCGATTTGTGCAGTATAAATTAACACAAATTCAGCACTAATTGCATCTGCTTTGTTTTATTTATTTTTTTAGTCCTGCTAGTTTTTATTTTAAGTTAGCAGCGCAACTTTTTTAAAAATTATATAGCAACAAATTTACTACAAATATTTGTAATAATTCTACGTATAAACGTATACAGTAAACATAATCGAGTGTACAAGTAGCGACTGATTCTGCTCGTGGAAAAGGGTACATTATTCGTGAGACCCATAAGGGTCGGGGATAGTTTCCGGACAAACGGCAGGGGTACAAAATCTGAAACTTCATATTTTCGCGGTAAAAATTATCTCGAATCGAGTGTACAAGTAGCGACCGATTCTGCTCGTGGAAAAGGGTACTTTATTCTTGAGACATATAAAGGTCGGGGGTAGTTTCCGGACAAACGGCGGGGGTACAAAATCTGAAACTTCGTATTTTCGCGGTACAAATTATCTCGAATCGAGTGTACAAGTAGCGATTGATTCTGCTCGTGGAAAAGGGTACTTTATTCTAGAGACACATAAGGGTCGGGGGTAGTTTCCGCACGAACGGCGGGGGTACAAAATCTAAAACTTTAAATTTTTTTGGTACAAATTATCCCGAATCGAGTGTTCAAATAGCAATTGATTTTGCTCGTGGAAAAGGGTACTTTATTCTTGAGACACATAAGGGTCGGGGGTAGTTTCCGGATAAACGGCGGGGGTACAAAATCTGAAACTTCGTATTTTTGCGATACAAATTATCCCGAATCGAGTGTACAAGTAGCGTTTAGTTCTGCTGATAAGAAAGAGTACTTTACTCTTGAACTTAATATAGCAGAGTTCAATTAGAGGTTATTTGAAGCAGAAGGGATGAATATATTAAGTTTTTTTGGGCGGTACAAATTAGTACAAATTCAGTTTTTTGCATTCTGTACTTAATTTTCTTTTTTTCTTTTTTTTTTCTTGTGGTCCTGCTAGCTCAATATTGAGGTAGCAATGCCATGATTTTTTTCAAAATGGCACGGGGTACAAAATTATTTTTTGTGGTACAAAATAGTACAAAATAAGTACTAAATAATCCGTTAGGTCGTATTCGATTTTGCTGATTTGGTCCTGCCAGCTTATGAGAGCTAATGTAAAAAATATATTGAAATGCTTATGGCACTTAACTAATAGTAAAAAATGTTTATCTTGTTCTTCTCAACATAAAAGATTTCCATCCTAAATACCGTACAATTATAAGTTAAACTTATAATTAGCTATTAGTTAAATATTATAATTATAGCTATATGATTATCGCTCAGCTTATAATTGTAAGCGATTAGTGAATCTTTTACTAAAACAAATTGTCAACAAAACGATATGTACTTCTAATTTCGCGACACGGTATATCACATCATATTATTCAAATAATAACTATACATATATTTGTATATTTTATATATATAAATATATATATTAACCCTTAACATTAACACTTTTTATCAATCATGACATGCACACCAGGGTCATTTTGACTCTGCAAATTTTTGATTGTTTATAACTCTTAAACAAATGTATGTAAAAATATGAAAAAATTCTGGAATATACTAGAGACATTGAAGAAAAGAATAGTTTAAAGTAGTAATTTTATTATTAACGTTGTAAAAAAAATTGTTGAAAAATTTAATTTTTCGAAAAAACAAGATTTCTTTCAAAAACTCATAATTTTTTGAATTTTTAATATTAAGGGCTAATATTGCACACTCATCCTCTTCAGGTATGTTACTTTAAGAAAAAAAATAGTACAAATGTGAATCCTTCAAAAAGTATATTTATTTTGATACTTGAACAAGTTACATTTTAAGATGCATACCCCTTTAACATGCACACCAGGGTCAACGTGACCCTGCACAGATTGTTTATAACTCTTAAGCAAATGTATATAAAAGTTTGAAAAAATTCTGAAATATACTACAGACATTAAAGAAAAGACCTGAATAGTTTAAAGTGGTATTTTTTATTATTAACATTATAAAATAAATTATTAACCAATTCGGATTTTTGAAAAAACAAGTTTTCTTCAGAAAATTATAACATTTTGAATTTTTAATATTAAGGGCTAAAATTACAAACTTATTCTCTTCAGATACATGAAAAAATAATAAAATATGAATCTTTTAAAAAGTAAAAAACATTTTACACTTGAACAAAAGTTATATTTCGGAGAGACAATTGTAGCATAAGTAGACACAATGATAGACTTGAAAACATCTACTCACGTTTTACTGCACCTTTTGAAGAAAAAACAAGGTTTCTTTTGGCACTAAAAAAAATTGGTTATTAAACGGCACCCAACGTAACATTCACACCAGGGTCAGGGTGACCCTACGTGCTCATTTAACAGCTGCTAGACGGACACTGAGCTGCTCGTTCGTTCTACCTAGCGTCTCTACGGATACTTAATACTTAACTCGAATTATGATAACGCTACTAATACGATTTTTGGCGCGTTACATGTTTTATTTTACAGTCAAAATGTTCAACAGGGTCACTTTGACCCTGGTGTTAATGTTAAGGGTTAAAGAGATGCGTTAGAATAGTATCTTAATGAAAAAACTAAAAACACATCACATACATTACATATCAAAGCAATACAGCTATAGAATAGCTATAGAACACATTATACAGAAATTCTCCGTTCATTGATACTTCTTCGATTTCGGACGCCATACCTCGATAGTATTTACGCCGGCTATCGCGAGAGTGTCATTCAAATAGTCCATCTGCAACATAAAAGACACAAACAATTACATATGATACTTAACATTATAGTGCAAGATAAGACTTGTTAGAATGTCGCGCGCGTCAATCTCAAGCCAGATTTCATCAACATTCGGTGGACAATGGTAAAACTTGTTTTTAAAATTTAAATGTAAGTAAAAATTTAATTTTCAACGTTCGATTTGTATCTTGGATCTTTCAAATTGTATTAGTCATGTTATATTTAAATGTTTAACAAATAATTTTATCAATGTTAATGATATATTTTTGTCAAATCTTACGCGTGTAATACTCACGTTTTCGATCACTTGGAACGCTGAATGCAAAGTAGCGAAGGACTTTGGCGGATGCGTAGGGCTCGAAATTCTGACGGTGCCGTCCCAGGAACTCGTTATCAGGCACCCGTGCGTCAGATGCACCCCCGTTATCCATTCCGTATGCTCGGTGGAATAAGATTTCACTAGCTCGAAATCGTTCTTTGGATTTAGCTTGTGACACTTCGCGTTACTGTCCCCGACGGAAACCCAATCCCGTTGCATACTCATACACGCAGGAGACCCTTCGTCTGGAATCTATGACGTATACCTGCGACATCTTAACCGCGTTACTTGTCTCGATGTTAAAAATATAGGATGACATTACCGTGATAGATTTCATGGTCCGTCCGGCTCTCTGATCCCAAACGGACACCGTCTTATCCTCGTTGGCTGACAAGATGTATTCTGTGTTCATGGCCAGCTCAATCACGGCTCCGGTGTGCGGCCGGTACTGTCTGATCAGGTTATGCGATCTAGAATCGAACACGAATATGGTTCTGCAGCCCGAGCCGGTCGCAAAGAGAGACCGCTCTGGACACAACGACACGCACATCAGCCTACTTGGCACGTTCCTGGAATATTTGACGTTGATGGAAAATGATACGCGCGAAATAGTAATAGGTATGCAGGGTAATACGGTTTGACGAATAGTGAATTTTAGAATCGCGTTTCCGTATCGTTTGTCTCGACATGCGAGACACGGAACGCGGTATCTGCATTCGGTCAATTTGGAGGGAAACAATTATTTCTCCCACAAACAGGAATTATCTTCCTCGCTTGGTCTTCTTATCACGAAGCGGTTGAAAGGAACAATTTTGCAATCGCGTACGTCTTGTAAATTGTCTGATGGACGAGACTGGTGTTGGTGAGCATCCACGATTTGATGACGCTCTCCCTGTAGCTGCAACTGTAGATTGTGTTGTCTATCGCCGTCAGACCACAGACACATCCATTATGCGCGGATTCGATGCAGACGGTGTTTCTGATTTCATCAGAGGGTAGTTTCTCGCGGGAGGGAAGTTTCCAGTAACCCAGGGCGCCATTACTTCCACCAGATATACAGGTGGTTCCATCCTGAAAACGAGAATCATCATCATCATTAAGTACATCGTTTTCCGTAAGGAGAGATGTCCACTTGACATAATATGTTAACAGTGTTACCTACATGCATCAGTAACAGAGCTCGTCTACCCAAAGGGTAAATCTTTTTCATCAATTTTTCCGTAAGATCCTGTTGTTTCCATAGCGCTGTTTGTTTCTCGATCGCAACGCATGACGACATCCAAAACAATTTGTCGGGTCTCACTGTAATGACACGTGACTTCTTACATCTAAGAAATATGACGAAAGCTGCTTATTCATACTATAATATTGAGTACAGAAAGAATGCATACGCATACAATTAAGTACAAATAAACTACAAGCACATTCTTGTGCAAGAGATTTATTCACGCTTTTATTTCATGCACATCAGGATATTGCAATAAATGAAGCTTTTCCAAGGAATGTTTTATAACCCGTTCCAGTCACACTTCCCGAGAATCCCGTACTGGTCACACTGGGTGGAATCCACCCAAGCGTGTTTGCAAGTGTATAAAAAATTGTAGGTGACCTTTAAAAAAAAAAAAAATATCCTGTTGTAGTTTAAGTCTTCCTTAAAAAGACTGTATAGGTTTGATTTGCAAAAAATTAATTTAACATATGTACAAAAATTGTTGAAAAAAAAGTCGGAAAAGTAACATTTTTCACAAAAACTAATATAACTTTTTCAATTTTTAAGATATTTTAATTTTTTAAACGGTTTTTTCATCCTCAGATGATGCACTTTTCACTGATTATTGCAGTTTATGCGGCCGTTCCGAAAAGTATATTTATTTTGAGGTATGAAAGTGCGATTTTTGCGGAAAAATGAAAAAGATATTTTTATGGGAAAAATAGCAATATATTTATGAAAAATGGTTTAAAAAATATGAAAAAAATATATTTACGTTGCAAATTACATACTTTAAGTAAATAAAAAGGTTACAATTTTTTATTCGGTGCCATAGGCACATTCAACGCATACATATGCGCGATGCATGTCGCACATCGGTCGAAGGCAAGTGGGACACATGCAGACCGTCTTTTTATCAGTTCTTGTCGGGCAAATTTGACATCTTTTTTGCCTATTCAATTTTGGGCGGTTCTTTCCAAATGCAGGCCTGTCCTGGAGGTGCAGGATATTCGCAATACCGCATTGTCAAAAACAATGAAAAACAAAACAATGACAATTGACAATTTGTTTTTTACGTCCACGACTCTTCATACTTTTAAAGCTAACAAATCTGAATAAAGGGAAAGGGAGGGTGGGATTGTCCATCCGGACGAGACAGCATAATTGTAATCGAACTTCACGGTAAGTTTGTTCAACTCTTCAATTATGCAACGTCTCGTCCGGATGGATATAATGTAGGAATTGCACAACAGGAAAACAATAAATCCAGAAAGCGACATCATTCGCCCCCCAGTGACCGTCTTGCGGGCATCGAAGATAAGTTGGCGCGCTTAATCTCCGTACTATCGCAGAGAGATGTTGGGTTATCTCATTGCGCCTCTTCGTCCCCGTCCGTGTCCTCTCACCCGCCTCCTCAGGACGACCAGGAGTCACGATCTGAGTTTTCGTCGTGCTCGGATGTTGGAGAGGATGTTTCTCATCGTACGGAGTCCGTCGCTGACGGAAATTTTTTGGCAGCGCCTGCGAGACAGGAAGGGCCATTAGATCCGCATATCTCAGGTGTGTACAGTCGCGGTCAGAGTAGTTGCAACACTTAAAAAACTAAACTTATTTTTAAAAAGCTATAATTATAACTTTACAACTATAACTTATTTTTCTAAACTTATTTAAAAAAAAAGTGTCGCAACTACTTTGACCGCGACCGTACAATCCTTCCGGGTCTGTATTTGCAGAATACAGGCGGTTGGTCGACACAGCCTTCTTTCCGATTATTCGAAATACCCTCTCATATTTTGTTGCTACAGCGGTGAGTAATTATTCCTAAAGTCCGGCGACAATAACACTTCACCACACGGCTACTCTTTCCTTCGACGAAGAGCTAGCCGGAGCTATGTGCTCGTTCGTCGTCCGCGTGCAACGCGCGGATGCGATGAACGCGTGTCGCTCCACGCGAGCGACCGTACGCACGAAGCAATACCAGAAGCAATGCATCTCCTTCGTCGCCAGCTGGTAGACGATTCCTTGTCCACGGTGCTCCCCGAAGTTAATTCGGGATACCTTGTCTAACGACCTACGGACCAGCGTGATTCCCTGCTGAAGAAACATACTCCTTTCAAAGCAAGGATCAAGATCAAGTAGGCATTGCCCTGTGCGCCTTAGGTGAGGTTATTTCTGATTTTCTCAAAGCGGACATTCAACATTATTTGGTTCCCGAAGCTCGTTCGGCCGTTGCGTACGTTAATAAGGGAGCTAAGATTTCAGCAGATCTTTTTAATATCTCCTTTTCCATATCTAAAAGAGTACAAATTAAACCTGCTTTTAACCTCCTTGCTAAGACTACATCAGCTGCCATCCCAGCGGATAACTTTCCATTTGGTTCAACTTTTGGAGAAGAGATGAAGAAGGCATCTACTTTGGAGAAATCTTCGAAGGATATTGTGAAAACGCCATTGGCAGTTTTCAGTAAGGTGCAGCAGCATATTAAACATCCGCCGCAGGCAGCTCATTCCAAGTCGGTAAATTTCCGCGACCCTGCATTAAATGCAAGAACAACGGCGACAAGGAGAGCAGGGTTGTCGTCCAGCAGTCGCCGATCATCGTACCTCTCCAGATCCCACTTAAAGAGACGTTAGAGTCCGAGCAGGTAAATGTTGCTGGCAGGCTGTCTCTTTTCCTTTACCGGTGGAAGGAGATTACTTCGTACCCTTTTATCCTGCAGGCCATTTCTGGGTACAGACTTCCTTTTAGTCAGCTTTCTCCTTGTCCGGTTATTGAGCCTCCTGTATATTTGTCAAAGTTTGAAGAGCAAATATGTAATCAGGAGATTACCAGGCTTATTAATATTGGAGCTATTGAACCCGTATCTGTTTGTGAAAATCAATTTCTGTCTTTGTTTTTTGTAATTAGAATATCGTCGGGAGTTTGGAGATTTATTTTGAATCTGAAACGCCTCAATGAATTCATCTTTGCTCCACTTTTTAAGTTGGAGGATTGGAAGATGGCTATACGCCTTCTCTTTCCCGACGATTTTCTTGCTTCTAGTAGCAATTGTAGCGCAGATGGATGCGCGCTGGCCTAGTGAGCCCAAGGAATGGACGTACCGAGTTCGAATTTGACCAAAAATTGTCGATTTTTATTCGATCGCCACCTATCAGAATGCAATGGCAATCCACCGGGAGTATTCTTGCCAAAGAAGTGATGAAATGAGAGAGATCTCAGGTCAATGCATATGTCATATATGCTGTGCTTGTCAGAGTGTAAAAACTTTTAAAGGAATTTTAAAATATATGTACCCCAGTATATAAGGTGTATACTTTTTGATTTGCAAGACGCGTACTTGCTTCTATCAATTCGTCAGGAGGACAAGTAATTCTCACGTTTCCGTTTTTAGGACTATCTTTTTCTACATATTTAAGGCCCTGCCTTTTGGACTTGCATCAGCCCCTTATATCTTTACAAAGATTATGTAGCCAATACTCTGTTCTCTTAGAGACATGGTTTTCCTTACAGTCGTTTATTTGGAAGACTTTCTCCTTATTGCATCTTCATTTCTACAATGTTTGTAGAATGTTTCTGCTACTGTGAGTCTCTTATCTTCTTTAGCTTTTATAGTAAACAAGCGTAAGAGTGAGCTCATTCCAGCCAAATCTCGTCACTTTTTTGGCTTTATTTTTATTACTGAGCACTTTTCTGTTTGGATTCCTTTGGACAAAAGAAACTTTTTAATTTGACTCTCTTTTTTAGATAAAAAATCTTGCAGAATCCAGTGTTTTGCAAGTTCTCAAACCTCTGTTTGTCTAACCGTACAGTATGGAATGTTTCATACTAAGATCCTGGAAAGGGTAAAGTTTCTAGCTCTTACTGCGGCAGAGGATAACTTTGAAGCTCAGTTGTCTCTTCCAGTTTCGATTAGAGAGGACCTTTTGTGGTGGACAGCAGTTTTTGCAGTTGATTCTCAACGTAATTTTTGTGATCAGGGATTTTTTTGTATATGCTCCATATGTTTCCTCCGCTCAGAATATTGAAACAGACGTTGATTCTCGTGTCGTTTCAGAAGATACTGAGTGAACTCTTGAGTAGACCTATTTTGAATATATTAATGCTCATTTTGGACCTTTGATATTGACTTTTTTGCCACGTCAATTAATACAAAATGCCTTTTCTTTGTCTTTTGGCTTCCAGATCCTTTGCCACACGTAGTCAATGTTTTTTCTCTTGATTGGAATAGTCTTTATTTCTATGCCTTCTCTTCTTTTATTTTAATTCTTTAAGTTTTACGTAAAATTTTCACTGATAAAGCAGAGGGGGTTGTAGTTGTCCCTTGTTGGCCGGCCCAACCTTGGTTTCCCCTGTTTAATCAACTTATCGTCGACCCACCGTTTCGTTTTGAGCCTGACACTAACATGCTCTCTTCTCCTTTCAGAGTTGTCCACCCAGCTTGGAACAAGATTTCCCTGTTGGTCGCGAAATTACTCGCCAATCCGTCTTAATCAAGAGAACACCGGCATCAGCGGTGGATGCAACGCTCGCATCTATTACAGACGCCACATTAGCTCAATATTCTGAACCTATTAGGCTGTGGTGGTATTTTTATAAGCAGACACATATCAGTTGTTTCTCTGCTCCAGTTTCGATGCTTTTGGAATTTTTATCTTTTTCTCTGCCTATTATTGGCTCGTATTCTACTCTAAATACCGCTCGGCCATCTTTCTTCTTTCCTCAGATGAGGTAGGCTCTCACCTGCTAGTGAAGCGTTTTTTCAAGGGGGTTGCGGCATTGAAACCACAACGTCCAATATGATTTTATTTGGGATCCATCCCCGGTCATTGCTCATTTAGCAACCTTGTATCCCTATGTTAATCTTTCACTCGATCTTATCTCTAGAAAATTAGTAACTCTTCTTGCTCTTACGACTGCTCAGAGAATGCAAACTCTGGTAGCTATTCGGTTTTCTAACATTTTCATCTCGGATTCGTTATTTATCCAGATTCCGGCTAGGCTTAAGACCTCTGGAATTGTTAGATCCCAGTCTTTACTTACATTTAAGCCTTTTTGGAAAAACCAGATCTTTAGTATTTTTACTTTGACCAAGTTTCATCTTAAGGTCACTCATGTATGGTCGTGGACAAAAAGGTTGTCTGACTTTTTTTTCTAATTTTTGGAACGCACTCTGTCATGTAAAAGTTGATGGTCCCTGCTCACGGCCATAACCTAAAGTTTCGCAGTGACATATTATCGGAGCAGATAGACAATCTATACAAGGTGTCGGAATAGTTTAAAATACCAAAAGAAGTATAAGCACGTGTATTTTGACGCAAGGAACAAAGCCATGAGTCATAAAGAGGAAAAGAGAGAAGAGGAATATGAGCAGAGAATGGTAAGTAAAATAACCAGTGACCAATATTAGAAAAGAAATGTAAGAAATAATAATATACCCATAAAAATATTTATATACCTATTGTCACGGCTTTTTTGGCCGGATCAACGGAACGCTAAGAGAGTCGGGTGATAGTCCTCTCGGGATAATCCCTCACGTGAGTCAGGCGGTTCGCAACTAAATCTGTTGGGCGCCAGACGCGATATTCTCGCGTCCACTAATTTTTCAACAATCGCTAACGCAAACTCGCGAAACCACAGCCTGTCACGCAAGGGGCCAGCCGGCTCGACCTAACGGCAGAGGGGCAGGGTAGAGACAGGGCAGCGCGGGTCGCGACACAAACACAAAAGAATCAAACGTAAAAGGCCGTACGTTTAATGAATTATAAATCTCGTTTATTAGAAATAAATGGTTGAAATAATAGCGATTAAACAATATAAGAATAAGTTTGATTTATTTAAATAAATAGAATATCGTGATTCGGAGAAAGAAAAGTAATTAGATTATTAAATTTGGAACGGCGTGTAATTGACGGTTTTGATCGGTCCGGATGAACAATAATTTCGCGGGAGATGAGATTACAAAGAGTTAGAATGTATTATAGCAACGGTCGTCCCGGCCGGAAAATATCAGCCAGACAAGGATAAAGGCAATAAACAATCGTCGGTTGGAATCGTTCGAAAACACGGGCTAACCGGGGAAAATATCGCAGGTGAAAGTTAAACAGAACCGTGAATAGTTTGAATAGAATCGGCAAAGATCACGAGTAAATAATACGCGGTATAAGAAACGTGGATGCAAACGCTATAACATACGGAGTAATTGACAATACAATATTCGAATCTACAATCCGACAAACAGGCTTGTCGCGAAAATAAACTTAATTCTAATTAACTCGAGAAACCATCTAATTGCGGCAACGAAACGTGAATCTAAGCGGCCGACACTTAGGCTTATCGCGGAAACAAAACGTAGATCACATCGATTCGACAGGCAGACTTTTCGCAGGAACAATACTTAAATCTAACGGTAAATATGCAGAATAGTGGCTCCCTCACCGATTTTATTGAACTTAGGCTTAATCGACGCGTTTTTGCGTGAAATGAAAGAATCTGGCAGAAAAAAGTGTCGCTCTGCCCCGCGAAGCGAGATATTAACAGTTAAAGTTGACGACTATCAGGTTAGGAATTCTGTCATACCGACGCGATGTAGCGACTGGTAGCGACCACGAACATGCCCTGCGGCCACATGCGCATGCTCCGTAGCCGCACGCGTATGCAAAAGTGCGCGAATTGAAAACCTATATATACTTATAATGCATATCGCTTGACTTTTGATGATGAATATGTCGCAGCCACATGGTGTACACACACACACACACGCGGGGGGAGGGGGTGCAAGGGAGGCCTTTGGCCCCCCTCCCGCAACCCCTCCCCCGGTAGGCAGGGTGGACCTCGCTTTACAACTTAGCATAGGTTAGTGACGCGCTTTACAAGTATGTGCTTTGTATGTGCTTCAACTTACAAAGCGTATACTAAATACTTATAAAGCGCGTCACTAACCTATAGATTAGCGGCGCGCCTTACAAGTATGTGCTTTGCATGTGCTTCAACTTACAAAGCGCATACCACGCATACTTGTAAAGCGCGTCACTAACCTATGCTAAGGTGTAAAGCGAGGTCCACCCTGGCTATCGGCGGAGGGGGGGGGGCCGAAGGCCCACCCTTGCACCCCCGCGCGCGCGCGCGCGCGTGTGTGTGTGTGTGTGTGTGTGTGTGTGTACACAATGTGACTGCGTCATATTCATCATCGAAAGTCAAGCGATATGCATTACAAGTGTACATAGGTTTTTAATTCGCGCACTTTTGCATGCGCGTGCGGCCACGGAGCATGCGCATGTGGCCACAGAGCTAACAGAGCATGCGCAAGTGGCCGCGGGACATGGACAGCATGGTTAATAGTCGCTACATCTCGTCGGTATGACAGGTCTCATAACCTGATAGTTGTCAACTTTAACTGTTAATATCTCGCTTCGCGGGGCAGAGCGACACTTTTTTCTGCCAGATTCTTTCATTTCACGCAAAAACGCGTCGATTAAGCCTAAGTTCAACGAAATCGGTGAGGGAGCCACTATTCTGCATATTTACCAATCTAACTTATAACTAACATCGCCAACACAGAAATAATATCGCGAGAAGGGAATCGACGTCGTTTTCACGCTGCAAATAACGGGTGACGCCCCGCCGGGCGCACTGGAATTCGCTCGTAAACACGCAAAAAACTTACGGCGACGTGAAGATCCGGTCGACCGTCGCACGAGCGCAGGTGCGCTAACGCGATACAAAATCACTCGCGACACCCTTATCGCAATTAACGCAACACAAAAAATTAATCAAACAACTCGATATTTACGCGGCGATTAGCAACCGTACTCGCAAATCGCTAACGAGGACGTCGCAATGGACTCTACGCAATACGCGGGCAGGTACCCCGCAGGGCCACTCTCCGGCGGTACGCGATAAAGGAACGCCTACGCGACTCCCCGAGAACAATACAACGACTCGTGTCGCGACGCGAAACCCGATATCCGACACAAACGCGAGACTCTACTCCCGTCGGGTGCTGCGATACGCACGGTCGCGATCCCCAGGAGGCCGAATTACGCGATAAATTACGCCCCAAAAACCTCCGGTCCACGGTTATGTTGTCGCGAGGCCCCTCGCGTCCGCCGCCGACCGCCTACACCAATAACGAGTGCTCACAAAACTCGGTCGCGAGCCGAAGAATTGCGAGACTCTAATTGCGCCCTATCTGGCGACTTTGTGCTCCGCCGCGTCCGGCGTACGTCGCGTCCGACGATTTTTACCAACACTAACACGAAACCAACGAATTCGGAAAGCACGCGTTCGCGATACGCGAGATCCCGAAGGACGGCGGTCGGGGCGAACGAACGTAGCACTCGCGGTTTTCCCGTGGCCGTTTACACGTTAATTGATGTTAGGGCAACCTCACCGAGATTGCTGACCCCTCGGGGTTACCGCAGCTCCTTGTCTCAGGGCGCCGGGGATATCTCCTTCCGCTCACGGCACTTCACTATTACGCGATACTTTTGCGGGCTTTCTCGCAGACAACGTGACGCTTCGGCGGACGACCCAGAAGAGATCGAGCGGTCCGCTCGATGGGAAATCGAGAGCGCGCCCCTCCATGGGGGTGGCGCGGTAATTCGGCGCGGTGTCGCGACCAATCGCGGTCGACGTACGGCGGATCACGCGCGGGTGTTCGCCAATTTTCGGCGGGGCCTTCGAACGCTATCCTGCGTCCCATCGCCTGACGGATGATATCGCCCGGTGGTTTGTTCTCTCGGGCGGGGTTCCCGTCGTTGGCCGGTTTCCTCGCGGACCGGTGGGCGCTGGCCAGTCGCCCCCGGCCCCCTTAGTGGTCCGGTGTCGTTGCGGGTATCTCCTTGTTGGCCTCCTCGTGCCACGCGTGTCCGCCCCGCGCCCCGTGGCCGGATCACTCGCCCGTTTCGTGACGTCCTTGAGTAGCCTAACGTCGTCTCCGGCACCGCTCGAGCCGTGGTCTCCCGCGTCCATCGTTGAGGCGCGGTGCCTTGGTGAGGTGCCGCGTTTTCATACAAAATAATAAACAAAAAAAAATAAGAAGGCGCAATTATTTCCTTTCGGAGGCCCCCTGGAGATTCCGCGGTTGCTCCCCTGGGTCGTCCGCGGGCGCGACCCCGCGCCCTGTGACGGCGGCGGGGCGCTGCCACGTGCGGCGAACCGTCACGTCACACTATATAAATAATTTTAGACAAACAATTTTTATTAACAATTATCAATATGACAATAAAAAAATGCATAATTATGACAAAAAATATATAATTAAAATAAATAAATACAATAGCATATAATAAGTAATAACTATTGCAGTAATTGTTATGCACTTGAAGCAAAAGAAATGACATTGTATGCAGAATTATTTTAAAGAATTCTATTATATTATACATATTAGGCACATCATATATAGTTTCAGGAGGAGAAGCAATGAGATTAAGCAAAAATGTTATGCAAGAAATTGTTGGTGCATTCCCTGGTATAGATGAAACAATGAGCTATGCAGAAGTTATGAAGTAAATTTGCCATTTTTATATTTCTTATTTTTGTAAAACATTAATAGGATAATCTACCTTTCTAGTAAACTAAAATTGTAGATACATCTGAGATCTTCTATTCTCTATTTCCTTTTTTTTTTATTTTAATTCCTTTACATGCTGGTTCTAGGCTTGTAAAAGGAATGAACTTCTTTGTTGTGGTGTTTGATACTACACCTACTGGGCACACATTGAGGCTACTATCGTTTCCGCAAGTGGTTGAAAAAGGATTGGGAAAACTAATGCGTTTAAAAATGAAGATTGGTCCCTTTATCACACAAGTTAGAATTAATCCATGCTATTTTGAGTATTTTTCCTAAAATTAATACATATTAGGTATATCAAGTGTTCTCCCCGAATTATTTAAATTGAAAAAAGATTGTTCTTTTATAGATAAGTTCGTTGTTGGGATTAACGGATTTCAATATAGATACATTCTCCAATAAGATGGAGGAAATGCTTGCTGTCATTCGACAAGTTAACGAACAGTTCAGAAATCCTGATCAGACAACGTTTATATGTGTTTACATAGCAGAATTTTTGTCGCTTTATGAGACAGAACGACTTTACAAGGCTGTGTCTTGCAAGGCATAAAATTCAATATAAGTATCTAGAACATTGAGAATCTCGTCGACAGGACGCAACAGTTTAGAAATCCCGATCCCATAATATTATTATGATATAATAATATAATTATATATAATTATATATAATTATATATAATTATATAATTTCTCTTATCACAATCGGATTATCAGCAAATAATATTGCACGCTAAAGGTAAAGGAATATAAAACATACATATATTTCTTAGAATCAGTCACATCGTATGATTTGTTCGTTAACTTGTCGAATGACAGCAAGCATTTCCTCCATCTTATTGGAGAATGTATCTATATTGAAATCCGTTAATCCCAACAACGAACTTATCTATAAAAGAACAATCTCTTTTCAATTTAAATAATTCGGGGAGGACATTTGATATACCTAATATGTATTAATTTTAGGAAAAATACTCAAAATAGCATGGATTAATTCTAACTTGTGTGATAAAGGGACCAATCTTCATTCTTAAACGCATTAGTTTTCCCAATCCTTTTTCAACCACTTGCGGAAACAATAGTAGCCTCAATGTGTGCCCAGTAGGTGCAGTATCAAACATCACAACAGAGAAGTTCATTCCTTTTACAAGCCTAGAACCAGCATGTAAAGGAATTAAAATAAAAAAAAAAGGAAATAGAGAATAGAAGATCTCAGATGTATCTACAATTTTAGTTTACTAGAAAGATAGATTATCCTATTAATGTTTTACAAAAATAAGAAATATAAAAATGGCAAATTTACTTCATAACTTCTGCATTGCTCATTGCCTCATCTATACCAGGGAATGCACCAACAATTTCTTGCATAACATTTTTGCTTAATCTCATTGCTTCTCCTCCTGAAACTATATATGATGTGCCTAATATGTATAATATAATAGAATTCTTTAAAATAATTCTGCATACAATGTCATTTCTTTTGCTTCAAGTGCATAACAATTACTGCAATAGTTATTACTTATTATATGCTATTGTATTTATTTATTTTAATTATATATTTTTTGTCATAATTATGCATTTTTTTATTGTCATATTGATAATTGTTAATAAAAATTGTTTGTCTAAAATTATTTATATAGGTATATAAATATTTATATGGGTATATTATTATTTCTTACATTTCTTTTCTAATATTGGTCACTGGTTATTTTACTTACCATTCTCTGCTCATATTCCTCTTCTCTCTTTTCCTCTTTATGACTCATGGCTTTGTTCCTTGCGTCAAAATACACGTGCTTATACTTCTTTTGGTATTTTAAACTATTCCGACACCTTGTATAGATTGTCTATCTGCTCCGATAATATGTCACTGCGAAACTTTAGGTTATGGCCGTGAGCAGGGACCATCAACTTTCACATGACAGAGTGCGTTCCAAAAATTAGAAAAAGAAGTCGGACAACCTTTTTGTCCACGACCATACATCGCGAGCGAGCAATCTCGAAATTCCCGAAAAAACGCCCGAGAAAACCAAGCGATGAAGTCGCTGATCGATAAGTGAAATATCCGAAAAGCGGAAATGACTCAATATTGTGAAACTCGAGTAGAAAAAGACCGGTTACGACATATTTAATGAAAGAAATCATTTATGCGGTCCGATTTTAAATTGTCTTTAAATCAACCATCCGAACACACTCCTTATGTTTGTCCACAATATGGATATTGAAACACAAATGAAGTCGTTTGAAGAAAAACGACGTCCGGGCAAAGCCCGTGTAACCAGCTAGTAATTCAATATAATTAGCCACATTATAAGTTGCCACATTATTAATTATAAGTTGTTGGATATTACTTCTGCTATTGACGATGCTGAAGCAGTAAAGAAAGTGAAATGTTTATTCAGCGATTATTAAATATGCTTAGCAAAACGTAATAAAAAAAAAAAAAAAATTAGATGCATGAGAAATGATAAAATTTTTGACGGATACACGTGACAATTTTAAAAAACTCACCTTTATAATTATACAAACATATTTACAAATATAATATACATAATTATTACAATTATTTAAGTTATTTCCGTATAAACGATATATATATATATACCTACGTATTATTTCAGAATATTTATAATAAACATTTAAATGCCACTTTTGTATTGTATTGTATCTGTTTAAAACAAATATGTGTTTTGTTCTCATTGAATTCCTTTATTCTTTACTTATTTGTAGTTATTGTTTTCAAAATACTTATTTTTGCGACCACAGTTTGAAACATCGTGCGGCGATTGCTTCTGACCCTCGAATGGCGGCGAATCCGGCGTGTTTTCTCATCCCTTACTAGAGGGCTAGAATTTAGTCAGTGTAATACAGACGGTTTTAGGATTCCTTACTAGAGGGCTAGAATTTAGTCAGTGAAATACAGACGGCTTTAGGATCCCCTTAAATTTTAAAGCTTTCGTTAATTCTTTTGGCTAAGATCGCAGACAGACAAAAGACAAAGGACAAATAAAACTGCAAGTAAATTAGTCCGCTTTAAATTATTCCCCGTAAATGTTAGTTAAGGTAACGGATTAAACCGCAATGTAACTACTACGTTGGTAAATTTCGTTTCTTCAACGTCAGTAAAAATTAAAGTTGGTTAGAGTTGGTTAAAGTTGGTCAGAATCGTTGAAATCCGCTGCGAATATCGAGAAAAAACCTTGTCACATCAAAGTAAATCTTATAAATTACGAAAAAAGTGTTACCTACGGTTCGCTTGACAGTGCGCATGACCCTGCTTCTTTACGCTGTTGGGGGTTGGTTCTCGCTGGACGGAGGCGGGAGGGGGTGTGCAGCGGCTTATGCCGGGCTTTATATAAAGGTAGTCTAACTTTGAAACTCAGCCACTAGTTTTGATTTGTGTGCGCTTGAGACGGATCCGCCGTCGTTGCTCATCTCCCTCGAGTTCCTATCGGCGGATCTCCGAAGTCGCAGTCGCATTGATCTTACTGTTTTCTCATCAATTAGGTATCGTTTTCCTCCCTGCTGTGGAGTGAAATTTCCGTTTGCCAGAGATTGACACCGGAAGTCTTATCCGACGACAAGAAGTATGCCGGTGAATTTGAGCGTCGGTCTGTCGAACGACGTTTCCATGCTCGAAGAACAAACCGCTATCTACACTTTTGCGGCGGTCGTACTTGGTTTTATTGGTTTCTTCGGTTTTGTCTTGAATCTGCTGATCGTAGTAACGGTCGTAAAGAACGCCAATGTACTATGGACGCCTAACAACGTGGTTCTCGTCAACATGGTCGTGAGTATTTATTTTCTATCGAAAAAGTTTTACTTTAACCCTTCAACCTGGGAGGCGGCCAGCCAGACAAAAATCCAGGCCTAATATTTTTAAGATAGGCTTTATAATCAGTGTTCCTCCACCCAGGATCCCTAGTTTGAGTCCCTCTTTCAAAGATCCGTGCAGTAGAAAGGCTTCAATCCATGTCAGTTATGTTTGGTAAACATTTGAAAATTATTATGGGTGGTGACCACCCAGGTATGGCCGGCGCATATTAAAAAAAAGAGGTGTGGCCTCAAACGGTTAATTTAATATATTTCAATATATTAAATTTTTGATTTTTCCGGATAATGATTAAAATCTAAATTAATCTATACGAATACCGAAGTGCGACCTTAATGATAATTCACAATTTTTCGTGTTTGGTAAACTGTGTTTCTTTCATATGTATTTACTATTTGGGTATAATGTGTTAAAGAAGATTAGAGAATCGATAACAGAGCGATATATATTAGAAATATTCTTATGTCTCAAATATCAAATCTCAGTGAGAAACAAAATGTCAATCCGATGTCGAATTGACATCGATATGTTGGTTTGAAATGGGATCAAAATTGACGTCGTTGTCGATCTCGCTTTGGCTATTATGTCGATCTATTGTCGACGTCGATCAATTGCGATTTGAACCTGAAACCTCTGGCTCTTGAATCAGTCATCTTCCGCACTGATTGTGAGCTACAACATTGATTGATGAAGACGTTTTGTAATGTTTACATATACAAAGTGTCACCAAGTTTGCAAAGCAAATTTCATAGAACGTTCCTGGCGGAAATATTTCTACAAAATTTAAAAAAAAGTAAGTGTGCTACAAAAAACTATAAAATATAATTGCCAGAATCTATAAAAGTCTACATGAATTTAAGAAGTGCTACAAAATTCTACATAAAAAAGCTAGAATTGGAACACTTTTGTAAATTTTTTTATTTTTTTAGTGGATCTTGATCTATAAATTTTTTGGTAAAATTACGTCAAACTACAACTAATACTGATATTCTGTTTTCGATGTCGAAAACAGTTTAAAAAAAAATTTAATTTGATTTTTGTTGTCTCTATAGGAATTATATTATAATATACTATGACACTGTGTGTGTACAGCCGCGTGTCTGACTGAAAAAACCCGCTCTCTCAGGCGGTCACCCATCCGTGTGTGGTAACACGCCAACGTCGCTTAACCTTTTTAATGAATGGACTAGTGGTGATCCTCTGACTCTGATGCTTCCTTCTTGCTTATACTCATATATTACACATCTTTATAGTGTTTCACAACTTTTTAATAATATATATAAATGGAAAATATTAAAAGCAATGTAAAAACAATTTTAATATACGAGTAAAATAAATATTAATAATATTAATATTAATATAAGATTCGTATATTAAATACAAAATAATATAATATTAATATAATAATGTTAATAATGATAACTAAAGGCGTTGCCCGGACACGCAAGTGAGGGCTATGATTATTGACGGGCAATTTGAATGCATTTATTTAAAAAAAAAGACACGAAATTGGCTTTATTTTTTTATATCATCGCATAATTGGACAACACTCATAAACTTATTAAGTAGAAGAAAAAAATTAGGGGATTGCAAAAGGTTAACTCGTTGCACTGATTAATTCAAAATTTATAAACATCAGACAGCACTATTCCATGTATTAGGTAAAAAATTGTACATTTGTGTATTTTTTTATTGAGTCTTACAGCAAACTATACGAAAATAAAAACATAAGTATTTTGACTTCTGCGTATAAAAAAGTTATTAATAATAGATAAATTTTGGAAGATTTATGTAAAAACTTGTAACATTTAACTAAAAAGTACAAATTTTAATTAGCCATAATTGTAATAAATTTTTGAGCTGTACAAACAAATCGGTATTTGTTACTATTTGTACGAAGTTGTAGTATTTTATGAGAAACTAAAAACTGAATTGGATTTTAAGTTTCACAGTTGTACGATACGTAAATTGTGGTAGATTTCTATAGTTATTTATAAATAATTGTGGTATTCTACAAGTAAACAGATGTCTTAAATTTTTAAAATTTTGTTTCTTCTTAAATTTTTAAAATTTGTAGATTTCTGTACTATTTTTTATAAAATTGTAGTTTTTCATGAAATACTACTTGCGATAATTTCTTGATTTGAGAACTTTGTAATTTGTGGTACTATTTCGTAGATATTTCTACAAAAAAATAACTATTTCTACGAAAAATAAATATTTCAACAAAAATGTACAAATTTCTATTTCTAGTCAAATTTTATAGTTATTCATAGAAATTTTTTCCGCCAGGGGTGCGTCTCATAAGACGGATTGAATGAAACCTTAATTATTTCTGTTTCTTGTGTCAAACAGCTTAATTGAGAAAGAACAATTTGTAAAATGATTTATGTGTGTGTATTTTTACATGGAAGATTACATTTTTCTTATAGCCGCGGTTAATTCTAGACGAGATCTGAATTGAACTATCGAATTGTAATCTAAAAAAATGCTTTTAGCGTAGGTAATATCATGCTTATTGCAAAGAATAATTAAATAATTTAATTACTTTAAAGCTGAATTTTACGCGGACTGCCGTGGCGAGGGAACATTGCTGCGGCGCGGCGCAACCAAGTGCGCGGGAAGGGAGAGGGAATTTATAATGTTCCAATAATAGCTGTGCTTTAAGTCCGAAAGTAATCGGCGCGCAGTTTAATAGGTTGGAGAATACGCGTACCTATCTAATATACATATAGAAAATAATATTGAACTGCCTTAGATCCAAGCCGCTGGCTATATATGGCTATTCCTTTATATCGATTTATATTTCAACGGTTTTAACATATAAGTATTAATGCTTTTTAAAAATTTTTAGGTTACATTTCTAAATTGCTCCATCAAAAAAATGCCAAAATTAAATTAATATTCCTCATAGAGAAAGCTTTGTTTTCGTACAAAAATTTTTTTTAGTTGCCGCTAAAATTGCAATTTTAAAAAATGTCCGTATGTGTGTGTGTGTGTGTGTGTGCGCGTGTGTGTGTGCGCGCCTGCCAAATTTACCGAAATTTCTATAACTCCAGAACTGATCAACCAAATCTTAACAAATTATATATAAAATATGGGTAGAAAAGACTGAAGAATATAATAGAATTAGAAAAATTGCAAATATTTTAAAATTTTAACCTTTAAGGGCTACATCTCAAATCTCATTTTTTCTTTGATGTATCATTAGTATGTAATCATTAGTGAATATTCTTTAATTTGGCTTCTTTATAGAGGAAGCTTTATAAGCAAAATAAAATGTTGATTAAGTAATGTGCAAGTTCCTACTTGCACACTTAAAAGCTATGAGAAAGCAATGTGCAAGTTTCTAATTGCACACTTTAAAGCTATGAAAAAGCAATGTGCAAGTTTCTACTTGATCACTTTTTATATTATCCTAAGACATCATTTTTTGAAATCTCAATTATTGAGACTAGAAATGTTCTAACTGCAATTACAAAATTAGCCCTTTTGCAAAAAGACTAGCTTTTTTGCAAAAAGTTGCCCTTTTGCGAAACACTGATCGTTTCCCAATAAGACTGAACGCACTTTTGACGTCTATTAAGCTGACACAGCCACTGTAGCATAACCCAACAAAACACATACAGAAATTTAGTGCTTTTTGTTGCTAATTTGTTGCTCTATTCGGGATTTTGTTGCTGCAGCCATTTCGGAAAAAACAGTGGCTGCGCTAGCTTAATTTTAAGTTAGCACAGCCATATGAAAAAAAAACATAAATTAAAAAACAAGGTCACATTTATTTAGTGCTATTTTGTTGCTCCATTACCACATCCGTTGCACGACCCCTACCATGAAAAAACTACCCCTAATTAATCCCATCTAGTACAACACTGTAAAAATTCCAATTTCAAGAAATATCTTGACGGATTATATTATTTTGATTTTGTTGCATCGTATTTTTATTGATTCGGATTTTGTTGCTCCACCTCTATTATCAGAAAAGTACCCCCTGATATTCCTATCTAGCACACCTTACAGCTCGAATTTTTAGAACATTCTTGACAAATTATATTATCCGTGCGAGGGTTGCGAGGTTATATCTATTGTACGTATTGCTTTTTCTCGCGGTCACGCTCGCGTTCCCCGCTCGTGTTCTCTCTCTCTCTCTCTCTCTCTCTCTCTCTCTCTCTCTCTCTCTTTTTCTCTAATAATGACTTTCAAATATATCTGATAAAATTAAATCTAAATATTTTTTGTATTATAACACAAAAATTATATTTAACAGTGACATCCTTAATTAAATGTGCAGTGTAGTTTGTATTATAAATTATTAATTGCATTATTTTGTTAACAAACTTTACTTTACATATATTATCTACTATGACATTCTGCCAATAGCATCGTACATGCCAAATTCTGTATCAAATCTGTTTTTCTTTTGACAAAATTTATTTATAGCAAACACTGCATAATGTGCTCTTGACAAATTTGACTTTGCCTAATATATTCATATTTTGTGTCTTAATTTTTTTAATGATTTATAAATTTATATAAACTACACTGCACATTTAAGGATGTCAAACTCTCAGATATAATTCTTGTAAGTTATAATACAATAAATATTTACATTTGATTTTATCAGACATAAATGTCAATGTCGATAGACATTATGGCGTTTGATGTATATATAACAAAAAGGGGTGATATCCGTACAAAACTACCTTTTACAAAAAGGTAAAAAAAAGACGCCAAGCACGCGTGGTGTACCTTAAAAAAATCGAAGTAATTATCTTTGTACCTCGAAAAAATCCAAGTAATATCTTTACCTTTAAAAAACCAAAGTAATATATTGAAAGCAATAAATAACTAATTTAAAATATTAAATTAATAATTACAATGTGAATGTAGAGACTTTCATACATTAATTTAAAGTACTTTTTCCATTTATAGAAATTGTTTCATTAATATATATTATTATGTTTAGCCGCGCCAAATTTTTTTCAGTAAAATTTTTCACGTTTTATATTAATTTTTTCACTTTAATGGGAATAATTCAGCGCAGAGCTATCGATCTCGCTAATATTTTGATAAAAAATACCGACCGTATCATGCAACGTATCTTTGCCGCTAGTCGTTTCAACAAAACAATCAAAATTGTCAAACGCAATACCTGTACAATAATTTTGAGTTAGTATAGCATCCTCAGGAGAAACGTTGAATGCATTGCATGCAGAAGACGTAACTTCTGTCTCGAGCTCCTCGACAACATTATAACTACAGCAATGGCCAAATTTATTCATAAGATCGACAACTTTTTAACTACTTGTTATACTTTTAAATGTCATTCTTAGAGTCATATGTTTTGAGGTTTTCATTCTTCCGTGATGTATCGCATAAATTATATCTTGGGAAATAGAATCTACTTTACGCGCGCAATCAGAGCTTTTTTGCGTTCTTGAATTGATGTCACATAGAAGATTTTGCATGAAATCCGCGAGATCTTTTAGAATTTCACATTTTCCTGCAATAATGTCGGTTACTTTCAAATTTTTTGGAAGTTTTTTTTTCGCTACTAATAAAACTTTTTTTCTCAAAATCAACGCAGCGCGAGATAGCAATTCAAAATCATGAAAATCAGAGAAAATTTCCTCAGTAATAACGCCGCCATCTGTAGGAGCAATTAATTTTTTATTGTGCATTAAAATGACTTGAATTTTGTCGCCAAAAGTTTTTTGCAACTTTTCTAGAAGATGTTGAGAAGTATATTTCACGTCAAAAAATTTAAATTCTCAAACATAAAATTTTTCAAGAATTTCATTGTAACACTCTGTGAGAAATTGCAATAAATGACATTTTTTCTTATTTATTATATGTTGCTCAACAAATCCGCAAATATCCGCGTATGCCGATTCATGGAATTTTTTTTTATGCCAATTAGCATCACGAGTTACTGGATCGATAACGTTTTTTCTAATATATGTTTTTTTGCATGGGTTATGATAATAAACTTTACTATTTACGTTTAAAGCATTTAATTTGCTCTCGATTTTGCAATCCCTACAAGCATTTGCAATTGCAAAAATATCGTTTCGAAATTTTTCGAACACCGATGAGTGAAGGGTTAACGCACGATAATTATACATTTTTCGGTTTTTATCGCAAAAAAAACAAATTTGTTCACCACTTTCCTGAATATTTACAATATCATCGCCACTCGCTTCCTCGTCATCGCTCGCTTCCTCCTGGACACTTGGTTCCTGCTTGCCACTTGCTTTATCCTCTTCAAGGTCAACAGTCATGGACGTAGCTTGCGGTGATTCCATTCCTTGTTCAATACTGCCGCTGTCTGTAAATAGATAATTTAAAATATGAATTTTTTTACGTATCGTGACTGTAAAAAAAAACGTTATTAATACTTCTACATTATTACCGAAATATAAATATTTGAATAATTTAAACAATGTTATTTTACAATTAATTTGTATACAAAACTGTTACGCATACTATAAATTATTACTGTAAATTTTGTCGTTTTGTCGTTTACAAATACGAAATAAAACCGATAAATTAAATCTCGGGACTAATCGTGTTGCAGCGTCTTAGTTACAAGCTACACTGCCTTCTCGATTTTCTCCGAAAACGTCTTTCCCACTGATTTCTGCTTTCAAATGGCAAACGGCCATTTCAGAGCAAAGAATCGAAAAAAAGAGGGAAGAAGGGAGACAGCAAACAAACGAGCAGATGTTTGCAAAAACCCGCGCGCTTCGTATACCTGAAACGCAGGTCAACGGCCAAACGACATTCAGAGATATTGATCTATAATCCCCTCATAAAACTTTTAGCAATTCGCAAACAGACAGAAAAAATCGGTAAAACAATCGAACCCCATGATAGTCATCCCCGAGAAATTAGAAAAATTTTGGCACCTGGTGCAAGAAAATCGGTCCATTAATGAATGAGCAATTCGTAAACAGACAGACAGAGATTAGGTAATGATATAGATTCATATTAAATCAAACGTTACCGTGAAAAAAAAAAATTCTTTTTCATGAAAAAAAAAACTTAAAAAAAATTAAACCCATCGTCGCGATCCCCAAAAAAAAGTCATCCCCAAGCAATTAGAAAAATTTTGACACCTTTTGCAAGAAAATTGGTCCATTAATGAATGAATAGTTCGCAGACAGACAGACAGACGGACGAAGATTAGAGATCCACCTTCCAAAAAGATTGGTAACGAAAAATTATACACATCATGGCAATTTCCGGAAAATTCTACCCCCGTTTCATATACAATTCTTTGAGATTCGGTCAATTATTTCCCGAAAAATTGAAAAAATATCGTAACCGCCTTCCAAAAAGATCGGTAACGAAAAACTATACACTTTATGGCACTCCCCGGGAAATTCCACCCCTATTTCATATACACCACTTTTTAAAATTCGGTCCATTAATGAATGAGTAGTTCGCGGTCAGACATACATACATACATACAGACGTCCGGTGCTTATTATAGTAGATATTTGGGATGTACAGGATAAATTCAGTATATCCCGCAGATCTTCTATGTAGGAATAAAAATATTGGGGGGCTCTGTTTGCCTACAATCCCGATTGCCTACAAGCATTATTGCGCACATGTAATAGTTAAAAATACGAACGTACGTTTGCGCACATGGCTAAACACATTGCACACATGACTTTATTGCACACAAGCAGATTGCACACATGACTTTATTGCGCACATACACATTGCACACATGACTTTATTGCGCACATACACGTTATATTGCACACATATGTCGCATATTAGGACACGTTGACCAATGCACTCCTAACATAACCAATGAATAGCCAAAGCTGAGCCAATGCACTGTGCTACTAGGGACAGAATCGGGGAGGGCTCCGTTTGCCTACAATTCCGATTGCCAACAGCTTCGTTTGCCCACAACATTTTGCCTACAGCTTCGTTTGCCGACACTCCCGATTGCCGACATTCCCGATTGCCTACAAGCATTATTGCGCACATGTAATACTTAAAAATATGAATGTACGTTTGCGCACATGGCTAAACACATTGCGCACATGACTTTATTGCACACAAGCAGATTGCACACATGACATTATTGCGCACATACACATTGCACACATGACTTTATTGCGCACATACACGTTATATTGCACACATATGTCGCAGGTTTATTGCAAAATCAGCCCTTTTGCAAAAAGACTAGCCTCTTTGCGAAAGGCGAGCCATTTTCGAAGCACTGATCGTTTCCCAATAAGACTGAACGCACTTTAGGCTTTTTGGCACACATGGGCTGGTGTTAGGCTAGGCACTTTGCAAAAAGTCTAAAATACGTTAGTCTTATTAAAGAAACGATCAAATGCTTTCGCAAAAGGCCGGCATTTCGCAAAAAGGCTAGCCTATTTGCAAAAAGGCTGATTTTACGATAAGCCTGCGACATTGTGTGCAATATAACGTGAATGTGCGCAATAAGTCATGTGTGAAATGTGTATGTGCGCAATAATGTCATGTGTGCAATCTGCTTGTGTGCAATAAAGTCATGTGTGCAATATGTTTGGCCATGTGCGCAAACGTACGTTCGTATTTTTAACTATTACATGTGCGTAATAATGCTTGTAGGCAATCGGGAATGTCGGCAATCGGGAATGTCGGCAAACGAAGCTGTAGGCAAAATGTTGTGGGCAAACAAAGCTGTTGGCAATCGGGATTGTAGGCAAACGGGACCCTCCCCAGAATCGATTTTTAAACGGACGCACGTTCGTGAGCCGCGCATCTACTAGTGTGCGTGAGCGAGCCGCGCGCTCGGCCGCGCCGCGCCGCAGTAATGTTTCGTCGCCACGACCGTCCGCGTAAAATTTAGCTTTAAAGTAATTAATAATTACTCTTTGCTATTGTAAATGGAAAGCTACTATTGACTGCCAAATATTAAAAACAATGCAACAACGATATTGACATACAATAAATATTAACATCATTAATTAATTAACTAATTAATATTGAGTAATATAATAATATTAATATTAGTATAATTGTTTTCTTTGAACAAAATATTTGGTTCCACATACATATTCTTGTAACAAAATTATTTTGTTTTTCCAACAAAAGTTATGCGTGCACCTCTGTCAGCCGCCCTTGAACTACGAGTCGCAACTACAACGATAATTGCTTCCTCATAGAGAAAGCTTTGTTTTCGTAAACAATTTTTTTTTTTAGTTGCCGCTGACAATGTGTTCAGAATGTTCTAAAGCGTCGAAAATCGCAATTTTAAAAAATGTCGGTATGTGTGCATGTGTGTATGTGTATATGTGTGTATGTGTGTTTGTGTGTATGTGTGCTGTGCCAAATTTACCAAAATTTCTATAACTCCAGAACTGATCAACCAAATTTTCCAATTATATATGAAATAGAGGTGGAAAAAACTTAAAAATACAATACAAATAAAAAAAATTGTCAATATAATAAAAAAATGTGCAAATTAGAAATTTGCACATTGCTTCCTATGTACGAATTTCCCAAAATTTTTAACGTGTGTATCTTAAGAATTAATCAATTAAATTTTAAAGAATTATATATTAAACTAGCAAACGCAAAGCGCGGGCCTAAAAGCTAGCCTATTTATAAAGTACAACATTATATAGTACATTAACTTAGTACATCATATAGTACAACATCATATGGTGTCTGTATGGTTGTCAATTAACATTATTAATTAAAAAATTTATACTTTTAATAATTTGCCAATGTAATAAAAACAATGTGCATATTAAAAATTTCTGATAACTTTTAACAATATTGCTATTTTGTATGTTTCTTTATGACAGGTTGGAGATTTCTTAGTAGCTGCGCTAGGAAACCCTTTTGCACTGACATCGGCAATAAGAGGTGCATGGTTTTGGAGTCACGAAGTGTGTCTATGGTATATGCATCATATTATATCGATAAATAATCATTCATTAAAACAAAATATTTATTTCTCTACTCACCAGGAAAAATGTTTTGTTGTATGAACCAAAATTTTGTTGTAACGGCAAAATAATTTAATTAAAATATGCCCAACAAAACTGTTTAGTTGCTATAAATAAATATCTTTGTTGACTACATTTTGTTTTTATAACGTAATGCTTTTGTTATAACAACTAAAAAACTTCAACTATATTAATTTTTATTAAGTTTGACAACAATTGGCTAGCTAAAAGATGTTAAGGCTCCTGGATAGTCACCGCGGCCATATTGAATTCTTACTATCGAGGCAAGAAAAACACCCAATTTTGTTGTGCGTGCCATTTTCAAATAAAAAGACATTTCAATAAAATATCACTCTAGATCGTTTCAGAACACTTCCAAAATTTACCGAAAACTATCCTTTTCTTACGACAATAAACAAACACCCATAAAACGAAGCCTAAATATATGGAAAAACAGCCGTTTTACGACTATCGAAAGGAGGTGAAAACGTTCCTTTCGCAAGCAAATCTTACTTTTCGGTAAATTTTACGACTTTCACGAATACGTCAAACGTTAGAGCACAAGTACAGGGACCCTATTCTTGAAACGAGGACCCTAGATATCGCATGGGATATCGCATACGATACTAAATGGTATTCTTGAATAAGTGAGATGTATCGTATGCGAGAAAATATCGAACGGTTGATATCGAGTGAGTAAAGCGCGACAAAAGTGAGGTTATTCGATGTGAGGTAAATTCAATTTATGATGGCAATGGATATGGCATATGGAAATGCTGTTCAGCTTCATATCGCTGAACAATTGGAAAATATTTTCAATTTTAATGAAAGACCGCGTTTTCACATAAGGGATGATCCATTTCAATTACCAGAACGACAGTTCGTAAATATTTTTCGATTGAAAAAAGAAACAACAAACAGGCTTATTAATATTGTAAAAGACAATTTAATAGAACCGTCACGATCTTCAGCTTTGGACGCAACTGTACAAGTATGTACAACACATGCAAAATATAAATTATTTATTGTAATAAAACTTTTTTCTAGGTTTTAGCTGCATTACGTTTTTATGCATCAGGCAGCTATCAGAATTGCATAGGAAAAAATATTCACATGGCTATTAGTCAACCTTCGATTAGCAGATGTGTTCGAAATGTGACTAATATTCTTAATTTACCAGAAATATTCAACAATTGGTTGTGCTTTCCTAACAACCTTCAGAAGCTGCAACAACTACGTAACAAGTGAGGATATATTGAGAAAAATTATACAGGATTATGTGCACACAGGATATGCTCTATTACATATTATTATATATATGTATGTATATATGTATATATAATGTAATTATACATATTTATTTATGTGTATATATACATAGATTTTGGATAAATCATCGCTTTCCGGGAGCGATTGGTTGTATAGACTGCACTCATGTAGCAATTTTTCCACCTCCTAAAGAAGACGAAAATTATCCTGAACATATATATGTGAATAGAAAAGGATATCATTCTATTAACGTACAATTGGTGAAATTGTGCATTAACACAAAATTCAATTATATTATTACACAAATCATACAAGTACAGTTTTATTTGCAGATATGTGATACTGATCTTAGGATAATGAATGTTAATGCCCGATATCCTGGAAGCACTCACGATTCGTATATCTGGAATAATAGTAATGTTCTTCCTATAATGCAAGATATTTACAATCGTGGACACAGGTTTTTCTTACTAGGTAATATGTAATCATCAAAGTGATCATTATTGTTTTCAGTTTAAATGTATAACATATTGCTTTACTTACAGGTGACTCTGGTTATGCGCTTAGACCTTGGATGATGACTCCAATAATAGACAATGATCCTAATAATGCAACGAGAAGATACAATGATCTGCAAATGAGCACTAGATCACTTATTGAACGTTGCAATGGTGTCTTGAAGATGAGATTTCGTTGCCTGTTGAAACATAGGGTTTTACATTACCAGCCAGATGTGTGCTCGAAAATTATCAATGCTTGTACAGTGTTGCATAATATGTGCATTCATGACAACATGCCCTTACCTGAAGCAGAAGATGAAGTATTGGACTGTGGTATAGATGGAATGGAGGATGTAAACGAACCGGGGATAGATATGTTAAATAGAAATCACGAACTAATAGCTGGACGAAGAATTCGCAATAATTTAATACGACAGTACTTCTCTTGACAATATTTTGTATTTTTTGTGCATATGTATACACATATTCGTAGTTTATTACTGTAACAACTTTTGGCAGTAAATAATAATATTTTTATTGTAAGCATTTGCTTTATTTCTTTGGTAATGTTCTCTTTACAATAGAAAAAATAATACGACAAATACACATACTGAAAAAGAATAATACAAATACTTAAAAGAAAACGTTAAAAAATAATAATCACATTTATAATTTCAGTTTAAAATTAAAGTCATCGGGCAACAAAGAACTGAACATAAAATAACTAATCTCTTATCTTTAAGTTTTTTAACATACGTAAAAATTTTTATACGCAACATAGCTTATAGGAACATTTGTTTACTTATGAACACTAATACCATTTTCACGGCCGAAATCTTAGCTTATCTCAGTTATTATTTGCTTTTTTCTCAAATTGCTTCAGTAATGTGCATATTTTTTCTTTGGCAATAATGTCTCTTTCTTTTAGAGCTAACTCCTTCTTATAAAATTTTAATTTCTTTTTGTAATACAAATTTCGTATCGTGCTATCTATCTGCGAAATGTTCGCCAACTTTTCAGTTTGTTCTATTGATTTTTTATATCTTTGTGAAGCAGCAGATCTTTTAACACCTCCTTTTATAGTAATTGATTTTGAAATTGGCGTTACAGGAATGTGTGATGCGTTGTTGAGTACATTGATTGGTGTTTCTAGTACAGTTGTTTTTTTTGTGATAATCAATTTTGAAATTGGCGTTACAGGAATGTGTGATGCATTGTTGACTACATTGATTGGTGTTTGTAGTGCAGTTGTTATTTTTGTTAAAGATTTGTTATTGTTATCATTGTAATTGTCATTACTGTTGTTTAAGCTTTCTTTTGATGAGTTATCTTCGAATTTGCAGCTATAATAATTTTGAGAAAACAATGACTGTTGTGGCTCGGAATACTGCGTTATCTCTTGACTTTTGTCTTTTATAGGAAAATTTTCCTCATCTCCACTATCATCGATTTCAAATATAATTGAATCATCTACTCCTGTAATCCACTCCTGCAAAAAAATATCAATGTACACGCATATTTTCTGTTTTAATATTATGATTTCTTAATACGTTTCAGATATTATAATACAATACAACAAAGATTGCTTACAAATTTCACGTTGGATTCTTGCACTGTCTTATGTCCTTCCACAACTGTTGAACCCATAAGTGACAGAACATTTTGATCGGTTTCGGTTAAAACCTGACTTGACGCAGGCCCTCCACCAGTTCCTTTTGCATGGTTCTTGATCGAAGCATTTTTGGCTTTAGTGGAACTTCGCATGTCTTGCCAAGTCTATGATACAGAAAGTAGACAATCAGATTACCTAAAGTATATAATTTTTCCTCTTTACAAAGATGTTTGGCTGTCTGTCAATATAATACATACCTTTCGCCATTGTTTCCACTCTTTTTGTGCACCAGGTATCTCATGTAATTCTGCTGTTATTTTTTCCCATAATTTTTGAGCATGTTTATAATTAAACGTTGCAGAAAACTTTCCACTCTGTAGCTCCGGATGTTTACGCATAAATTCTGCAATTCAAACATATATTATAGAGCATGACTGTATTGAAAGATTAATAAATAATAGTTACTATCAGTCTGTCAAGCGGCTATTAGGGCTCAGACACAATGCGAGGAATAAGGAACAAGCAATAGAATTCATAGTCGCATCTTTTTTCAATACACGTGCATTATTTGATAGACTATTAATATCTATTCCTTGTTACTTATTCCTCGCATTGTGTCTGAGCCCTTACCCATTTCGTTAACCCATTAAGTGTCTTTAAATACAAATTGCAAATTTTCAACTGAACGAACTCAACGAGTTGACTGAGAATTTAAAGCAAATTTCGTTAGACTGTTGGTACAAATTGAAGGCAAATATACTTACCAACCAGCAAATTTTTCTGTTCTTCATTAACATATGTACATCGTTTCTTCACTTTATTTGACGCCAATGCCATTTTAATTAGATTTTCACTATTGATATTTTTTAACTGTAACAATTTGCACCACCAATTTCAAGTCAGATATCACATAATTTTTGTAAACAGTTGAGCGGCGTTGTTTGCTGCGTTCCGAAATTTACTGCCAATGTTGAAAGTCTATAATGACATAAACTATAAATTTCTAGTACGCAGTGAATTTCGGAACACAACCTTTATCGCACACGATATTTATCGCATGACAGCTGAGATACGACTGAAGTCGCATGCGATACGGTCGACCGTGCGATATTTTCCGCATGCGATAATTATATCATACATTCAAGAATAGGGTCCCAGAGCGAATAATAAGGAAATGACACGCACAACAAAATAGGCTTGTCAACATGTCACTTTCCACGAATATGGCTATTTTCTCGCCTTATAGTTCTTATTTCTACCGATTCTACCGATGTCGCCACCGTCAACGCGGAGTTCTCGGCTGAGTATCCAGGAGCCTTAAGGGGATCCTGAAGTCGTCTGTAGAACTCTGTTTTACCCATTTTTTTTTTGATACAGATATCTTTGAATTGGCTTTATAGAATTAAAAAATTTTTTTACAGAATTAAAGTAGGCGCAAAAATGTAGGGGACTGCGGTCGTGTTTGCATTAAAAACGAAAAAAAATTAAAAATCTCATTTATATTTGGCACGTATTGTCGTCACCTGACGACAATATTTGCTTAATACAAAAATACTGCTGTTTATATATACAAAATGAGATAGGGGCGTGCTAAGGAAAACATATAAGAATAATATCGTGCAAGTAGAACAAAGATTCAACACCTACAAAAAAAAGATATTTGTATGGAACTTTTTATATATGCAGATGTAGGTACTATCCACCGGAAATAAGTTGGCGCTGCAAGTTCATATTTTTTAATAAACAATAGCTCAAACGATTGCTCCTTAATTGCTCCTTTAGAATCAAGAATTGCTCTCCTTTTAAAGTTAATATTTTTTTAAATATTTACAAAAAACGTAAAATTTATAATTTTCACTTAAAAACATATTTCTAATAGTTTTGTGCAACTAAATCCAGCAGAAAACGATTGCTCCTTAATTGCTCCTTATTGCTCCATCATTACTTTAATAATTTATTGCATTTTTATTGAAAAATTAACAAATTAATCATTTCACAAATGACGACGCCGCCACCTATTGGCCGCCTATCGTAACTATATGGCTGGGCAGCTAACGGCGGAAATATTCAAACGTCTAACAACTCTATTGCTTATAACCATATCTTAAAGAGTTTATAACCAACATTTGGCCCCATAGACTTATATAGATAGACCGGCCCCTGCCGTAAGAGGCAGCATGGAAGCATAGACGGTGCAGACATAGCCTCACTGGTAGTTCTCTCTCTTTCTTCTGATCGCTTGGTGGGGATAGAAGTCTATAAGTGGGAACTAGTAGGGAATAGTGTCCCTGTTCCCTACTAGTCCCCACCTCTAGACTTCTATCTCCATCAAGCAATCAGAAGAAAGAGAGAGAGAACTACCAGTGAGGCTATGTCTGCACCGTCTAAAGGCGCCTTTTCATATGCAGCATGCTGCAGCAGCAAATCAGTCACGTGACCAAAATTTAATAACAATAAATATATTTTTATATCTCACTTAATACCATTTTTGGTTATGACAGAGCTATGTGTCCAGACAAGATTATTTTTTTATTAGAAATAATTATGACTACTTATTGCGACCGAAATCAATAGGTTGCGTGTTTGTTTTCAGCTGTGCTGTTTTGCTGTTCGTTCAGTTGAACTTCACTACGATGAAGCAAAACCTAGTAACAAATTTTCAACCAATAGCAGCAATCTGCTGCGGCAGCACGCGGCGCCATGAAATGGTACCATTATGCTGCCTCTTAAGCCTTGTGTCTACTATGCTAGAACTGTGTCTAAGTTTTGGTTTAAGCCAATGAAACTGCTCTGTAAGAGCTGCAAGTTGATTGGTTTAAACTGAAACTCGGACGCCGTTCTAGCATCGTGGACACAAGGCTTTACGGCAGGGGCCGGTCTATCTATATAAGTCTGTGGGTCTACCTTAACAACTTGGTTATGTTATTTGTATACAGGGTGGTACTAGACATTTTCCGTATCACCCGTTAAGGCTTCCACACACACATTTTCGTAACAATAACAGTATGGTCTCGACCAATCGCGTTGCTCAAATTGGCCGTCCGTAACCGTAACCGGCCGAATCGAGCAACGCGATTGGTCGAAACCTTACTGTTACGGAAATGTGTTTGTGGAGGCCCTTACTGACAGATTCTTGAGATTATTTGGAGGCAAAAATCCTAATGCGGAGTCTACAATGCAAGTCGTTGGGTCGTGGGGGTCGTGGGTCGTGGGAAGGTGACCAATTACAGTCGGTTATTCTCCTCAAATTCGACTGTGGTTGGTCAGTTTCTTGCGACTCGCGACTTAGCGACTCGCATTGTAGACTCCGCATTAAAGTCTACTTGAGACCACAGTGGGTGCTTCCGAAGAAGCGCTCGGGGTTAGATTTTGGTATAGCAAATGTTACGTGCACTATAGAGTGCACTATAGTGCACGTAACATATTCTATACCAAAACCGAACCCCGAGCGCCTCTTCGGAAGCATCCAGTATAACCAGTATGCTAAAGCGTCGTCTACAATAGAAGTCGTACAGTCGCAGAATGTGGTCGCAGGCTGGTCGCAGGTCGCAAGAGAGATACAGCGTGACGTATTTAAGGCAGTAGTCTTCAATACGCAGGATGCGCAGAAGTTGGATTAACCTCAAAAGTTCAAAGGCCTCAAATACGTCACTTCAAAGGCCTTAAATTGCCTTAAATACGTCACGCTGAATCTCTCTTGCGACCTGCGACTACGTTCTGCGACTGTAGGACTTCTATTGTAGACGACGCTTTACTCCGTTAATTGTTCTGGTATCTTGGGCGCGACCAATCAGAGGATTTTTGTATGTGTGGTAATGGGTGCTTTCCAATTGCAGTATCCCTAGACACTTTCGTGCACACGGCGACACAAGTTGTGTTCCAATTGCCGTAATCGTCGACACAACGCTACACATCCGTACTCGCCCGAGAGCGACTAGTCGGCTGTGGAAGCTTGTGTTCTCTAGTGACAATGAAATAGTCACTAGCCACGGCGGCTATAAATGAGTGACCACCTCTATGAAGTTGGCCGGACAACTTCAACGTATCGAACTTTCATTAATTGGTATCGATTGGTGGTCGTTTGGTGGTCTAATCAGATCGTTTGGTGGTTAGTCGTTTTCCTGTAAAACAAAAATAAAATTTTGGGTCTGAAGTTAGCCGGACAATTTTTATTTTTCAACCAATTTAACTTTATTATAGCTCATTTGACACGGAATCGTTTGGTGGTCACGAATATCTAAACTAGAACGTTTGGTGGTCAACCATTTTCCTAGAAAATAGAAAAAACTGTATCCGTATAATGTCCGAAGTATTACTTCGCGCCATTAGCCGGAAAAATGATATTTATCAACCAAATTGACTTTGATAGGGCTCATTCGACGCGGAATCGTTTGGTGGTCACGAATATCGTCATTAAAACGTTTGGTGGTCAATCGTTTTCCTAAAAAATAGAAAAAAACCGCATTTCCACGGCATTGCGGTCGTATATATGACTCCGTGAAATTAGTTGGATAAATTATATTTATCAATCAAATTGACTTTGATAGGGCTCATTCGACGCGGTATCGTTTGGTGGTCACGAATATCGTCATTAAAACGTTTGGTTGTCAATCGTTTTCATAAAAAATAAAAAAAACCGCATTTCCACGGCATTGCGGTCGTATATATGACTCCGTGAAATTAGTTGGATAAATTATATTTATCAATCAAATTGACTTTGATAGGGCTCATTCGACGCGGAATCGTTTGGTGATCACGAATATCGTCATTAAAACGTTTGGTGGTCAATCGTTTTCATAAAAAATTGAAAAAAACCGCATGCCACGGCATTGGTCATATGACTCTGTGAAATTAGCTGGATAAATTATATTTATCAATCAATTGACCACCAAACGTTTTAATGACCATATTCGTGACCACCAAACGATTCCGCGTAGAATGAGCCCTATCAAAGTCAATTTGGTAGATAAATATCATTTTTCCGGCTAATGGCGCGGAGTGATACTAATTCCGACATTATGCGCATACAGTTTTTTCTATTTTCTGGGAAAACGGTTGACCACCAAACGTTCTAGTTTGGATATTCGTGACCACCAAACGATTCCGCGTTGAATGAGCTATAATAAAGTTAAATTGGTTAAAAAATAAAAATTGTCCAGCTAACTTCACACCCAAAATTTTATTTTTATTTTACAAAAAAACAACTAACCACCAAACGATCTGACTAGACTACCAAAGACCACCAAACGACCACCAATCGATACCAATTAATGAAAGTTCGATATGTTGAAGTTGTCCGGCCAACTTCACAGAGGTTGAGTGATCGGGAATTTCTTTTTCTTTTTTTATTCAAAAAGGCAAAAAAACTATAAATCAAGAGTATCATTGAAGTAATAAGTAATTCGAATTATCTTGTATCACAATAATGAATAACCCTACCCAAAACCGTGCACAGCGTACACATTAGTACACACTTTGTTCCAATTGAGTCGTGCACATCGCTACACTTTGTGCCTTCCTGTGTATGGCCGGTATTTATCGGTATTCAGTCGGATCTTATATTTAAGATCTTTGTGCAATCTTAAAATGTCATGAACCAATCACAGAGCCGTATTAGCTTCTTAAGACATTACTTAAGACAGTCTTGAAATAAGATCCGACTATAAATACTGGCCTATGTTTGTGTTAGGATGTGTTAAACAATTGGAAAGCACCCAATGTGTGGTAGTGCAACATATTGATACGCCGTTGGCCCACCCCTAATAATGGCGGCGAATCGGGAACCGATAGAACAAAGGTGCCGATAGAAAGTGCACATACTGGTTATACTGTGCTTGAGACACTAATCAATAACACTAATCAATAACAAACGACTAACAATCGATTTGTAAAAAAAAATGTCATAAGTCGAAGTTGTCCGGCTAACTTCTATGAGGTGCATTGTAGACCTCGCATAACATGAAGTATTGCAAAGCGATTTTTTCGTTTTAACAGTTGGCTACTATGTGGTCTTAACATTGGTAGAATTGACGCCAATGTAAACGCGCCACCTTGAAGATTTATCTGCCGAATTCGAATAAAAATTGTTTATTTATATTTTAAACAAAGAAATAAATATTTAAATAAAAAGTAAATCAATTACTAAAAATGTACAAATGATGTACAAACGATTAAGCACAATAAACTTTGATTTATCATTATTTTTGAAATAATGAGGGGCTAACTTTTAAAGGTATTGTTAGTAAAACTTTTTTATTTTTTTTAAATTAACCAAGGATGTACAAACACTAAAAAGTCGTAGTACTTTCATGTATGTACAAACGATGTACAATCCGAATATATTAATGTTTTTGTATTTTGCTGTAGATGAGGGGCTAAATATATGGACCTTCCCTGTTCCTATTGCCTGTACTTTTGTATTGTGTTTACGCCAGTACCAACCAATCAAAATCATTAATTTCTAACAACAAAATAAAAATAAAGAATCTTTATTGGTTGATACTTTTATGCGTTATGCATTATGTATTATGCAATAGTCTGTACTCCGGCCTTTTATTTGTTAATTCATTTTCCAATAAAAATGCAACAAATCATGAAAATAATGATGGAGCAATGCGAAGCGATTAAGAGCAATCATTTTATGTTGGATTGTTGGATATACTTGCAGATCAAAAACTATGGAAAATGTTTTTCCAAGAAAATTAGTGATTTTTTGCAAAAATATTATACAAAATTAATTATACGAATGGAGCGATTGAATATCCTAATAGAGCAAGCGAGAAAAAATTATTCTACCAAAAATCAATGGGAAAATTTTGGTTATAAACTCTTTAAGATGTGGTTATAAGCAATAGAGTTGTTAGACGTTTGAATATTTCCGCCGTTATCTGCCCAGCCATATAGTTACGATAGGCGGCCAATAGGTGGCGGCGTTGTCATTTGTGAAATGATTAATTTGTTGATTTTTCAATAAAAATGCAATAAATCATTAAAGTAATGATGGAGCAATAAGGAGCAATTAAGGAGCAATCGTTTTATGCTGGATTTAGTTGCACAAAGCTATTAGAAATATGTTTTTAAGTGAAAATTATAAATTTTACGTTTTTTGTAAATATTTAAAAAAATATTAACTTTAAAATGGGAGCAATTCTTGATTCTAAAGGAGCAATTAAGGAGCAATCGTTTGAGCTATTGTTTATTAAAAAATATGAACTTGCAGCGCCAACTTATTTCCGGTGTACTATCCTTGTCTAGATCATTGTCTGTATAAAGACAGATATAGATCGGTAACATAGAAAATGATAGAAAATGGTAATTTTGTCGAGAAAACATTCGGCTTCAGGATCCCCACCATTTTCTATCAATTTCTATGTTACCAATCTATATCTGTCTTTGTATAAACAATGATCTAGACAAGGATAGTACCTACATCTGCATATATAAACAGTTCCATACAAATATCTTTTTTTGTAGGCTTTGAATCTTTGTTCTACTTGCACGATATTATTTTTACATGTTTTCCCTAGCGAGCCTCTATCTCATTTTGTATATATAAACTGCAGTATCTTTGTATTAAGCAAATATTGTCGTCAGGTGACGACAATACGTGCCAAATATAAGTGAGATTTTTTTTTTTTTTTAATGCAAACACGACCGCAGTCCCCTACATTTTTGCGCCTACTTTAATTCTGTAAAAGAATTTTTCAATTCTATAAAACCAATTCAAAGATATCTGTATCCAAAAAAAAATGGGTAAAACAGAGTTCTACAGACGACTTCAGGATCCCCTTAAGGGGATCCTAAAGCGAAGGCCGAACTCCGACGATGTCGCTGTTTTACCGACAAAATTACCGACAACCCTACAAATTTTCGCACAGCTCCAGCTTTTTAGAATAGATACACCGCCAAGGTTAGAGTTGACAAGTCGTGAAAACATCAGCTTTATACACAAATTTGGTAGCTTTCATGCACAATGCAACAACAGAGCCGCGTCCGTTGGAGTGTCTACTTTAATTCTGCAAAAGGAATTATAATTCTATACAGCCAGAGAGAAACCTGAGAGCGGCCATCCCTTTGTTCTTGCGGTGGTCGCATTTTTCGACGCGCCGCCTGAAGAAGTGCGACTAAACTACTCTCGTCACGGTCGGTAACGGTACATGGGTGCGTGTCCGTGCTATGGTTGGTGTCCAAACTACTGAAAATCGATAAAGTGAATGAGTCAGACAAGGACCGACAACAATCGCTCTGTCCTTGTCTCACGTATCACGTTACGGTAGGCGAGCTAGCAGCGGCGAAGCCGAAATTTCCTTTTACCTGTCTCGCTCAGTCTTGTTTCTCTTACGCGCTGCGTTCCGTTCAACTTCAAAAATTAATATCTCTGGTTATATTTGTCGTAGAGAAATCTTTAAAAAAGCATTTTAAAGCTAGAGACAATCTTTTTGAAAAAAATAGTTTAAGTTTTAAGAAATTGCAAATTCCAATTGTTATAAGCAATTGAAATGTTTAATTAATTTTTTTACTAAAAAGTGCATTTAAAAAAATTTTTTAAATAATGCTATCTTATTCTCTACTTTATTCTGAAAGTACATATATTTATTTTATGAAGAAACGATGGATTCTATCTTTTTATATTATTTTAATGACAGAGATGCCGCGCCGTGCTTGCGTCTCTGGCTCGACCAAGTGGCACATCGATTTCTCCGGAATCTCTCGTATGTATAATACATACAGCTTATGAATAACATAATATATAATGTTCAATATAATCAAAATTATACAAATCACATTTTTGTTATGAATATTACATTTTAACAATTGTGTAGTATTCTGGCAAAGTAAATTGTTTTGTTTTACTGTACTGTATAATTTAATCGTTAATTTTCTTTTCTGTTTTGAATTACCGGGATTTTCTGTAACGAATGTTATGCTCCAATTTTTCTTATCGGAAAATTTATAAAGTTATATAAAGTGCAGTGTAAATTGCAATATTTTGGTGAACTCCACGCAGAAGATGAAAAAATATAATAGCGTGGTCACTTAGAGACTTGTAGAACGCCAAAAGTCAGGGTCTAATAGGAAATTTCCGATAAGAAAATTTAGAGCACAATATCCATTGCAGAAAATTCCAGCAGTTTAAAACGGAAAAAAAAAATTAACGGTCAAATTACACACTGCAGTAACAAAATTTACTTTATCATCAAAAATAATGCACAATTTTTAAAATGTAACATTTATAACAAAAATGTAATTTGTATAATTTTAATTATATTCCATTATAAATTATGTTATTACATTATATATATTATGTCATTCATACTGTACATTTTTTCTACAAGAGATTTCCGAAGAAATCGAGGTGCCCTGCTATACTTGATTGAGCCAGAGCCACAAGCACAGTGCGGTACAACGCGGTGCCTCAGTCATTAAAATTATATAAAAAATAGAATCTACCATTTCTTCATAAAATAGAAAATATGTATATACTATCAGAATGAAATAAAGAATAAGATAGCATTATTTAAAAAAATTTTTAAATGTATTTTTTAATGATAAAGTTAATTAAACATTTTAATTGCTTATAACAATTGGAATTTGTAATTTCTCGTAACTTGAAACTATTTTTTTCGAAAAGATAGTCTTCTTAACTTTAAATTCTTAGCTTAATTTTTTGAAGGTCTCTCTACGACAAGTATAACCAGATATTAATTTTTTAAGTTGACAACTTCATTTTTCACAAAAATTGTATTGCTTATAATTTTTGCAAAAAAATATTTCGGACGAATAAAAAATATGTATCTGCTTATTTTATGTAAATAAAGTTTCACAATCAATTTAAAAAATACGAGGTCATTTCTCGTTCGATTTGACGTGGAATTGTCCATATGCAGTATAATAAATTAATATAATATACATAAAAAATGAATTTTTTTAAGGATATAGTAAGATAAGGGAGGATCTATATCGGCCCCCAAACAAAATTAATTTGGATTAGGGACAACTTGAAGGTTTAATAATTGATAACATTATCTGTGGAGAATTCCATATTTAGCCCTTTCTTGCCTCATTGCCGGAATATCATTAAAAAACGTATTTTTTACATTTTATTTTTTTCTGTGCCCCTATTATAGATATCAAGTATCATAAATCATTTTAAGGCATTATGAAACACGTTTTTCTTTAGAATTTTTCACGCCAAAACTCGACTTGCAGAATCGTTTAAAATATTCAGGAAATTTTTCGCACGCTCCTTAAGAGGAGAACCCTTGGAAAAAATTTAGAAAATGTATATGTTACATAAAAGACTATCTTCCCAATTTTTTTCAGATTTTTTCAAACGGCATTATATTTAAAACAAATTAAAACTAATTATTTCTTTTTTATCGTTCCGTAATAATAAAGTAAAATCAATAAATACATTGCTTTATTTAACTACAATAATATTGTTTTAATTTACTTCAATATTTGTGTTATATCAATGATAAAGATAATAGCTGTCATCTAAGCAGTTCCCAAGTTGATAATTCACAAACCAATTAGCTTGTTTAATTATGTAAGCAAAGGACAAAGAAATCTCAAAGGCTTATAAGTGAATGATTATTTACATTATACTTATTATAAATCACAATTTTATGTTTACGTTAAGAATATAAGATTTATATACAATCACATATATTTATTCGTTGCAATAATTACTACAATTTAATCTTTATTACTTTTAATCTTTATTACTTTTATCTTTATTACGTGTAAATGTACAAATGGACTTAGGATTATTCGTTATTATTGTTCACATATGTTTCTGCGATTATTTATTATCTTTCACATGTCCGGTATTTGGCACAGAAATAGTAAGACTAGCAGAAATCTTATAACAAAGATTTTTAAGACTGGAAGAATTGACCCAATAGTTATTGACGAGAATATATAGATAGTAATAAAGATTAAATTGTAGTAATTATTGCAACGAATAAATATATGTAATCGTATATAAATCTTATATTCTTAACGTAAACATAAAATTGTGATTTATAATAAGTATAATGTAAATAATCATTCACTTATAAGCCTTTGAGATTTCTTTGTCCTTTGCTTACATAATTAAACAAGCTAATTGGTTTGTGAATTATCAACTTGGGAACTGCTTAGATGACAGCTATTATCTTTATCATTGATATAACACAAATATTGAAGTAAATTAAAACAATATTATTGTAGTTAAATAAAGCAATGTATTTATTGATTTTTACTTTATTATTACGGAACGATAAAGAAGAAATAATTAGTTTTAATTTGTTTTAAATATAATGCCGTTTGAAAAAATCTGAAAAAAATTGGGAAGATAGTCTTTTATGTAACATATACATTTTCTAAATTTTTTCCAAGGGTTCTCCTCTTAAGGAGCGTGCGAAAAATTTCCTGAATATTTTAAACGATTCTGCAAGTCGAGTTTTGGCGTAAAAAATTCTAAAGAAAAACGTGTTTCATAATGCCTTAAAATGATTTATGATACTTGATATCTATAATAGGGGCACAGAAAAAAATAAAATGTAAAAAATACGTTTTTTAATGATATTCCGGCAATGAGGCAAGAAAGGGCTAAATATGGAATTCTCCACAGATAATGTTATCAATTATTAAACCTTCAAGTTGTCCCTAATCCAAATTAATTTTGTTTGGGGGCCGATATAGATCTTCCCTTATCTTACTATATCCTTAAAAAAATTCATTTTTTATGTATATTATATTAATTTATTATACTGCATATGGACAATTCCACGTCAAATCGAACGAGAAATGACCTCATATTTTTTAAATTGATTGTGAAACTTTATTTACATAAAATAAGCAGATACATATTTTTTATTCGTCCGAAATATTTTTTTGCAATAATTATAAGCAATACAATTTTTGTGAAAAATGAAGTTGTCAACTTAAAAAATTAATATCTGGTTATACTTGTCGTAGAGAGACCTTCAAAAAATTAAGCTAAGAATTTAAAGCTAAGAAGACTATCTTTTCGAAAAAAATAGTTTCAAGTTACGAGAAATTACAAATTCCAATTGTTATAAGCAATTAAAATGTTTAATTAACTTTATCATTAAAAAATACATTTAAAAATTTTTTTAAATAATGCTATCTTATTCTTTATTTCATTCTGATAGTATATACATATTTTCTATTTTATGAAGAAATGGTAGATTCTATTTTTTATATAATTTTAATGACTGAGGCACCGCGTTGTACCGCACTGTGCTTGTGGCTCTGGCTCAATCAAGTATAGCAGGGCACCTCGATTTCTTCGGAAATCTCTTGTAGAAAAAATGTACAGTATGAATGACATAATATATATAATGTAATAACATAATTTATAATGGAATATAATTAAAATTATACAAATTACATTTTTGTTATAAATGTTACATTTTAAAAATTGTGCATTATTTTTGATGATAAAGTAAATTTTGTTACTGCAGTGTGTAATTTGACCGTTAATTTTTTTTTTCCGTTTTAAACTGCTGGAACTTTCTGCAATGGATATTGTGCTCTAAATTTTCTTATCGGAAATTTCCTATTAGACCCTGACTTTTGGCGTTCTACAAGTCTCTAAGTGACCACGCTATTATATTTTTTCATCTTCTGCGTGGAGTTCACCAAAATATTGCAATTTACACTGCACTTTATATAACTTTATAAATTTCCCGATAAGAAAAATTGGAGCATAACATTCGTTACAGAAAATCCCGGTAATTCAAAACAGAAAAGAAAATTAACGATTAAATTATACAGTACAGTAAAACAAAACAATTTACTTTGCCAGAATACTACACAATTGTTAAAATGTAATATTCATAACAAAAATGTGATTTGTATAATTTTGATTATATTGAACATTATATATTATGTTATTCATAAGCTGTATGTATTATACATACGAGAGATTTCCGGAGAAATCGATGTGCCACTTGGTCGAGCCAGAGACGCAAGCACGGCGCGGCATCTCAGTCATTAAAATAATATAAAAAGATAGAATCCATCGTTTCTTCATAAAATAAATATATGTACTTTCAGAATAAAGTAGAGAATAAGATAGCATTATTTAAAAAATTTTTTTAAATGCACTTTTTAGTAAAAAAATTAATTAAACATTTCAATTGCTTATAACAATTGGAATTTGCAATTTCTTAAAACTTAAACTATTTTTTTCAAAAAGATTGTCTCTAGCTTTAAAATGCTTTTTTAAAGATTTCTCTACGACAAATATAACCAGAGATATTAATTTTTGAAGTTGAACGGAACGCAGCGCGTAAGAGAAACAAGACTGAGCGAGACGGGTAAAAGGAAATTTCGGCTTCGCCGCTGCTAGCTCGCCTACCGTAACGTGATACGTGAGACAAGGACGGAGCGATTGTTGTCGGTCCTTGTCTGACTCATTCACTTTATCGATTTTCAGTAGTTTGGACACCAACCATAGCACGGACACGCACCCATGTACCGTTACCGACCGTGACGAGAGTAGTTTAGTCGCACTTCTTCAGGCGGCGCGTCGAAAAATGCGACCACCGCAAGAACAAAGGGATGGCCGCTCTCAGGTTTCTCTCTGATACAGCCAATAAAAAGTTGGAGCTCTGCGAAATCATGGAAATCTCGGGCGTATACAGACCGAAAATTTTCCGTAAGTTCCAGATTTTTATTGGCTGTATAGAATTATAATTCCTTTTGCAGAATTAAAGTAGACACTCCAACGGATGCGGGGTGTTGTTTGCATTGTGCATGAAAGCTACCAAATTTGTGTATAAAGTTGATGTTTTCACGACTTGTCAACTCTAACCTTGGCGGTGTATCCACCCTAAACGTAAATATAAATGTCATTATACTTTTTTTCTTCCTCTGCGTAAAGTCGATCACACCCGTATCCGTTTGCGTTTATACTTTAACTCTGGAGAAGGATTTATCATTCCATGCAGTCAAAAAAAACCTGGAGCTTCTAGAAAATTTGTCAATTTGTCGGTAATTTTGACGGTAAAACAGCGACATCGTCGGAGCTTTAGGATCCCCTTAAGGGGATCCTGAAGTGACAGGCAAACTCCAACGTGACAGCGCCACGATCTAGCACGGAACTAAAAATAATCGATAATTTCGATCGTTTACTATGTTTTCTGTGTTACCGTGCTATACCTGTCCTTGTCTAACGGATACCTATACGATATATCTGTCCTTGTCAGATTGCAGGCAGCGCCATCTCTGACAAGATCCGGACACTACTGTTTCACGCAACACTGCTCTTCTTGTCATTCCGCATGTGTATCTGCATATATAATAAGTTCCATACAAATATCTTTTTTTGTAGGCGTTGAATCTTTGTTCTACTTGCACGATATTATTCTTACATGTTTTCCCTAGGGAGCCTCTATCTCATTTTGCATATATAAACTGCAGTATTTTTGTATTAAGCAAATATTGTCGTCAGGTGACGACTCTACGTGCCAAATATAAGTGAGATTTTTAATTTTTTTTCGTTTTTAATGCAAACACGACCGCACACCCCTACATTTTTGCGCCTACTTTAATTCTGTAAAAGAATTTTTCAATTCTATAAAGCCAATTCAAAGATATTTGTATCCAAAAAAAAATGGGTAAAACAGAGTTCTACAGACGACTTCAGGATCCCCTTAAGGGGATCCTGAACCCGTCTGTTTTACCGACAAAAGTCTCTACTCATACAGCGGCGCGTTAACTTGACAGAATTGAAAATGCTTCTCCAGGATTGCAGTACATACATCAATAATTTCAGGGAAAATCTCATTTTATATGGAAAACGAGAAAAAGTTACAGAACTACAGATTTCCTTATTTTCATTTACCTCAATATGGCGTCTAGTTGGCAAACGGCCTGTCAATTCATCACAAAATGTGTTTCATATAAAAGATATACCGTTTGTACGAACGTGAAAACAAGTTTTCCTGAATTGCAAAACACGAAACAACATTATTGAACCCTTGAAATGAAGATTACAATTAAAGTAATTTAAATCGACCGTGACTGGCAATATATAACGTCTTTCCGATATGAACATTGAAAAACTGTGAGCCAACTTGGTTTGTCGGATTCACACAGCACATTTTCGGATCAATCGTCAAGACATTATTAATTTCGACCATGGGTTTTGGTCAGTTGATGTAATTTCTAAATTAAATAGTTTAAATTTTTATTGCGAAAAAATATTACCCCAGCCAGGGTTTGAACCTGGAACCTCCCGTATACCGTGCGGGTGTCGTGCCAATTCGACCACTGGGGCTGTGGTGATATTCATCGCAATAACAACTATAAGATGGAGCACACCGATTCTTCGGTCGACGGTGTATAATAAACAGAATAATAAATTTCTTTTGCCAGTGAAGAATAACAATTAAAGTAATTTAAATCGACCGTGACTGGCAATATATAACGTCTTTCCGATATGAACATTGAAGATTACAAGTCTAATAAAGCATACGATGTGTATGTGTGTCGTGCGTATGTGTGCGTGCAATAGGTGCTATTCTTGACTATCTCTGCGATGATGTCAATAATAGGGGACCTGTATACCGAAAAAATCCGTACTCATACAGCGTCGCGTTAACTTGACAGAATTGAAAATGCTTCTCCAGGATTGCAGTACATACATCAATGATTCAGGGAAAATCTCATTTTATATGTTTTCACGACTTGTCAACTCTAACCTTGGCGGTGTATCTATTCTAAAAAACTGGAGCTGTGCGAAAATTTGTAGGGTTGTCGGTGATTTTGTCGGTAAAACAGCGACATCGTCGGAGTTCGGCCTTCGGTTCAGGATCCCCTTAAGGGGATCCCCTTAAGGGGATCCTGAACCCGTATGATTTTCCGACAAAATTACCATTTTCTATCATATGCTATGTTACCGACCTATATCTGTCCTTCTGTAGACAATGATCTAGACAAGGATAGTACCTACATTGCATTCATAAAATGCAATTAGAGAAATTCTTTTTTTCTAGGCTTCGAATCTTACTTCTGCTTGCGCGATATTATTCTTACATGTTTTCCCTAGCGCGCCTCTATCTCATTTTGTACATATAAACTGCAGTATTTTTGTATTAAGCAAATATTGTCGTCAGGTGACAGCTCTACGTGCAAAAAATAAGTAAGTTTTTTAATTTTTTTCGTTTTTCATACAAACTTAACCGTTGCGCGCTAGATTTTTGCACGTACTTTAATTCTGTAAAAGAATTTTGCGATTCTGTAAAGCCAATTCAAAGATTTCTTATAATGCAATAATGTCGGTATACGGACGGGTTCAGGATTCCCTTAAGGGGATCCTGCAGTCGTATGAATTACCGACATTACAGTTTCTCAATGGATCTTTTAATTGGCTTTATAGAATTGCAAAAATCTTTTACAGAATTAAAGTACGCACAAAAATCTATACTAGACAACCGCGACTTTATATCAAAAACACTAAAAAATTAAAAATATTACTTATTTGGACACATACAGCTGTCACCTGACGACAATATTTGCTTAAAACAAAAATTCTGCTGTTTATACATACATAATGTTTATCATCTAGTATTGGGTAAACATGTAGCAATAATATCGTGCAAGTAGAAGTAAGATTCAATGCGTACAAAAAAAGATCCATTGAGAAAAAATTTTAGTAATGCAAATACGGATGCAGAATGACAAGAAGAGCAGTGTCGCGTGCAACAGTAGTTGCCGGATCTTGTCAGAGATGGCACTGCTGCAATCTGACAAGGACAGATATATCGTATAGAAATCCGTTAGACAAGGACAGGTATAGGACGGTAACACAGAAAACATAGTAAACGATCAAAATTATCTATTATTTTTAGTTCCGTGCTAGATCGTGGCGCTGTCACGTTGGAGTTTGCCTGTCACTGCAGGATCCCCTTAAGGGGATCCTGCAGTGACAGGCAAACTCGAAATCGATTACAACGCCACCCAAGCGAAACTAAAAATTTCGATAATACCGACATTTCTAATCCCGGTTCTAAACCGCGTTTTTTGTGTTATTGATTTATAGAGCCACGGTTGTCTCGCTCCGCGCGTACCTGGCGCGAGACACTACAATGGCCTAGTTTACACCGAACCGTTTGATACGCGTACCAAGTATTTTTATTGTTTAAAAAATACTAATTATTTAAATAAAAATCGTACCCAAACAGTTAACGGTAATCCTTTATAACATGTAAAAAAATTTGAGTTGTTTGACATGCATGCAGTCTTTATTTTAGTAATTTTGTATTAAAAATTTAATTAAAGTAAAGTAATTTAAATCGCAAGGGTTATTCACTTAGCGAATCACAGGTACATTTTGTTTGAAATCATTAAATTTGACTCGAAAATCGCTTGGAATCAGTTGAAATCACTTGTGAAATTATTTAAAATTAGTTGGTCATATGAAATCACATGAAATTGGATGAAATCATGTGAATTCAGTTGAAATCACTTGAGAAATTAGTTAAAATCAGTTGGTCACTTGAGAAATCACTTAAAATCAGAAATTAATGGTATATTCCGCTAATATTGATTAACGAGAAAATATTTATTATTTTCGACGCTAGCTAAAGGAGGTTAATTAGAATTTAGAATTTATTGCAAAAAATATTACCCCAGCCAGGGTTTGAACCTGGAACCTCCCGCTCTCCGTGCAGGTGTCGTCCCAATTCGACCACTGAGGCATGTGGTAATATTTATCGCAATAACAAACTAATATACACATTATTTATACATATTATTTTGTTCCAACAGTAAAAACTGCGCGCCGACTTTGTTTGTCAGACTTTCAACACAGCTCCTGTTGGAGTATATTAAAAATCTCCTCCCTTTCCCTTAGTTAAATCGATTCTATTATATAACTATTAATGTTAACATAAATATTGATGTTAACATTAATAGTTAATGGAATCGATTTAACTAAGGGAAAGGGAGGAGATTTTTAATATACTCCAAACAGGAGCTGTGTTCAATAAGTCTGACAAACCAAGTCGGCGCGCAGTTTTCTAATGTTGGAACAAAATAATATGTGTATATTAATTTGTTATTGCGATAAATATTACCACATGCCTCAGTGCAACCTGCACGGAGAGCGGGAGGTTCCAGCTTTAAACTAATGTGTTTGGCCATGTGCGCAAACGTACGTTCGTATTTTTAACTATTACATGTGCGCAATAATGCTTGTAGGCAATCGGGAATGTCGGCAATCGGAAATGTCGGCAAACGAAGCTGTAGGCAAAATGTTCTGGGCAAACGAAGCTGTTGGCAATCGGGATTGTAGGCAAACGGGACCCTCCCTTTATGCACGAGAGTGATAGTATACAAGGTGTCCTAATATCACCGTACTTTCTCTTAATGGCAAGTTCCTTAGAACATTTTAAGACAAAAATCCTAATGCCAAAATGTCGACGCTGCTAAATTGTCATCTCGATATTCGTCGGTCATGCAAACAGTGTACTTCTTCACCATTTTTAAGTATGCAAATAGAAATTTGCACATTGCTTTATCAACATTTTATTTCTATTTGCCTTAATGTACAAACACTTTAATTTTCCCTTAGGTACCAGAAAAACTGGGACATGTAGACAAACGGAGAAATCCCGCGTGCTTCTAATTTTTATTTGTTTTATTTGTCAATGGCCGTGTTCAGCAGAATGTTTATTTTGCAATTGTTGGAAGTTTTCTGAGCTCAGATTGGATTATTCCTCTACAATTCTAGATGTAAAAAAATTATCCACTCTAAGCTCAGAAAACTTCCAACAGTTGCAAAATAAACGTTCTGTTAAACGCAGTCAATGTTTTACATTTTGTATTTAACTGTTTATTTATATATTTGTTTCTAATCTATATACCATGTTTCTTATTTTTCTCGACAAAAAACATTTTTTTACAAAAAACATTTTTTTAAATATAAATAAGATAGACAAAATAAGAGAAAAGTAAAAATACGGAATTTTATTTGATTAACATAAATTGAGCTCTATCTTTTAATAGAGATATAATTTTGTACATAATTTCTTTAATATTTTTTGTTCTAAGCAGTCCTAAGCAGAATACTTACTCTTAAAAACAATTGTTATAGGCATGCTTACATATTGGCGTTCTTGGTTTGGATATACGCCCTCTCTTTGTCGTTACCGCCATTCTTCAATTGGGGAACTTACGGTCTTGAGGCAGGTAACATATCCTGCAGCGTATCCTGGGAAATACATGATCCTGAGACGCACAACGACACTTACATCGGATTTCTATTCATTTTTGGGTTCTTTCTTCCTATCATAATAATCATTAGTAGTTACTACGGCACAATAAAAACTTTAACAAAAATAGGAAAAAGAATTGGTGAGTAATATTTTAGTTTTAAACAATAGTTAAGCCACATGTAACTCCTCTTGTCTAAGATAATATGCAATGCAATTTATGTTAAAAAAAAGAGTTAATTCCAAGTTGATAAAACAACGCATGACATAGAAAAATGAGGAATTTAAAAACACTATTTATTTCATAAGATATTCTTAAGTTAACATCTCTCAATTGCTTCTAATAAATTAATTTATACTGACAGTATTGTTGTTTTTGATTATTTGTCTTGTTCCAGGTGCAAAAAATAGACGAGAAAAAAAAGTCACTAAAATGGTATACTTAATGATTCTTGCTTTTTTAATTTCTTGGTTGCCATACGCTGTTCTTGCACTCGCAACTCAATATTTTAACGTAAGCATTTTCCTCAATTACGAAATATTTAAATTTTTTTTTAAAGATTTTGAAAACAGCTGTTACAAAGCCAGTTTTAATTTTTTTAAGTTCAGTAATTATTCTAAATTATAATCCAAGCTGCAATCAGTACCTAATCTTGGACCGCTGCGTAGCATACATAAATAACAAGAGCATTACAACATACATATTTAAGCAGCAAAATCTTTTTATCCAAGCAATCAGGTCAACTTCTTCAGGATTGACTAGCCATATCAGAATCTAATGACAGACATGCCGGTATCTTCCCAATGCTCGATTAATTTCTCCTCACTTACAGCAGGCTGTGATAAATTATATATCTTACGAAAGGCACGTATTTGATTGCAGGTACAACCTTCCCAAATCGTAGCGGTGCTGCCAGCGCTTCTCGCAAAATCCTCCATTTGCTACAATCCCATAATATATGCGATTATGACTGCCCAGTTCTCCGATACTTTGAAGAAGATGTTTTCCATCAATGGGAATAAAGTTAAGAATGAACAACAGCGCGGAAGGAAACCTTGAACAACATAGAGAAAGGGAGTGCCAACGGCCTTTCAGTAAAATTGGAAAGACATAATAATATAAAGTAAATTCCTTTTCTTCGCCAGTGAATATTAATAATAAGAAAACTTTCTTTTCGACCAAAACTGGCAATATTTATTCATCAGTTAACACGACGTTTCGACTGAAAATCCAGTCCTTATCAAGTGTGAATATATGTATAATATAAATACGCCTACGCAACACTTCATAATCTCAGATATTGTTCCAGCAATAAAATTAAATCTACAAACTGAAATACAACAATAACTAAAGAATATCGAGTAAAATTATAAATCGAGTCCATAAAAGACAGAGCACTTACGTGTTTTGTGCGACGTTTGACATAAAAATTGTACATTTTCGTAACGCGAGGAGACAGATTAATATAAAAGCACGTCTAGACTGAACAACAACGGACAACGTAATAACAAATATAAACAATGACGACAACGAAAATCATAAAGAACATTACGTTGTCCGTTGTTGTTCAGTCTAGACGTGCTTTTATATTAATCTGTCTCCTCGCGTTACAAAAATGTACAATTTTTATGTCAAACGTCGCACAAAACACGTAAGTGCTCTGTCTTTTATGGACTCGATTTATAATTTTACTCGATATTCTTTAGTTATTGTTGTATTTCAGTTTGTAGATTTAATTTTATTGCTGAAACAATATCTGAGATTATGAAGTGTTGCGTAGGCGTATTTATATTATATATTCACACTTGATAAGGACTGGATTCTCAGTCGAAACGTCGTGTTAACTGATGAATAAATATTGCCAGTTTTGGTCACATAATAATATATTTTACTACGTGACTTGCAAAGATAAAGTAAAGAAGGAAAGAAGAAGAATATTTGGAGATGGATATTGCTGGGGAACCAACAGCGCGCGTTATTTCATCATTTTAAAAAACAGTAGCTAGGCTTTTCCGCGTGCAAATCGATTTCTTTCATACAATATAGGGGAGGACAAGGGAATTGGCACTATGGGGTAATAAAAACTTTTTTAAAATAAAATGACTATCGCGCGTAACAAATTTGAACCTGCGTGTGAGCAACTACCTGTCAAACACCGCCACCCGCGCTAGTCGAATATTCCATAAGTCTCGCTTTGTTTGCTCAGAAAAACGCACGTCGTGTTTTCGCCCGTTTTGTTACAATTTTCAGGTTGATTATATTAACGCATAACACAATGAGTATAAATTGCTCACACATTCAGTTTCACACAATATGATTACGTAAATGAAATACGTAAAGACACACAAAAAAATCATTGAAATAATTATAATACCTTGCAAGAGGTTTGCTACTGCAACAGTCGAGCGCTCAATTCCCACATCATACTTTTTACTATTAAATACATTTAATATCGTTAACGCTTGTCGACATTGACAAAAAAAACAAGTCTTGTAACCAGGAAAGATGTGCGTTTGTCATGCACAAGGCTACATGCGTCTTTTGTCTCAATACTTCTTGCTCGGTAATGCACTATGGCCAGTGGTGCGAAAAGGATGAGAGGCACTTCTGAAAACACCACAGGATTTCTCGTTAAGCATGCGAAACGTAATCCTTGGCAGCAACGTTCTTCTTTCAAAAGCGTTCTCGTTACCTGACTGTACCCTGATCCTACTTCGTAGGAAACAGAGATCCTCGTAAAGATGGTCGATTATCACTGACCCACATAAGATGGTCCTCCATAACTCGTCTGGCGTGCCATTTAATTTATTCAAAGCCGCGACTGCGGTGTTTATTTTATCGCGTAATGATTGCAACTCGAGAACGGATTCTTTCGAGACGGCTGGCAAATTAAGCAGCGTCGACATGTGAATATTTATTAAACGGCGCTTGTTTTCAAAGCGCGCATTCAACGTATTCTATGCAATTTTGAAATTCTCCGCGATAACGTTGATATCTTTCACGCAATCAAGAGCGCGATCCCAGAGGCATGAAATTAAATAATGCATACGCGAGAAATTTGACACATCCATATTATTGATAATAAGGGACGTAAACCGATCGCGAAAACTCTCCCATTTTTTGTACTTCCCGTCAAACGGAGGAGGTTTTATCGGCGGAAGATGTGACAAAAAAAACGCGGACGACGGCAACATTGGTGACTGCGGTCCGGAAGCAAAAGGCTGGTTTGGACTTACACACGGCTCCAGCTCCTCCAGACACTTGTTCATGTACTTGTACGCAGTCAGATATTTTTCCTCGTAGGTAGCGTACTGGTCAGTCCTGAAGTAGTAAGTAGGTTGATTCACCGTCGGAATCGCAGCCATGAGGGCAAATTGTCCACCTTTGATTTCTGCCCAGACGTTTTTCAATGTACTGATTCGAACGCGGATCTTTGCCGCAGTGAGATTATTCTTGCCGATCTTCTTGAAGTTTTCCAGCGCGCGATCCACCGACCTGAGTTGCTGGGACTGCTTTTCTAGCAGCTGCTTTTCATGCAGCTCACTCATGATGTTTGTCAAGTTCACAGATATGCATGTCTACACTCTCGCAATCCTTGGAAATGTGAATTGCCTCGATCCGGCTCGAAGGATCTGAATGTTTTCGTGCTCGGCCGAGGTAACCTCGGGACACGACATTGAATGCCGGGACCACCCTGACAAGGGTGCGAGGCAAGGTCCAAGAGGATTCGCGAGGAGTGGAGGTGAGATGACACACGTACTTTGTTTTTTGATTCACAAGGAGTCCGTTCCGTTTCACACATTAAGCGCATAGATTGCATTCAATGTGCTGCGCGCATTGATATCTTTCCGTTTCGTTACTGCGCATGATGCGCGTGGAAACAAAACGGATTTCCATGCGTTTGATGTAAAATAAAAATGGATGCTACCATGGACATCAAATTAATAACAATAAATTTATTATGGCGCTATGGCCACGTAGATTCGGCTCGCTTGCCAAGTGTTCGCTTGTAGAAAGGAAAGAGTCGCAATGTCGAGTGGTCCGTAACAGATAAGACGTTGGTTATATGTTGTACACTATTTACAGTTTATTTAAGTCTATATACAGATTCTATGTACAAGTTATATGTAACTATATATGTGTGGCCCTGACAAAGGCCGATTGGAGATATTACGTGGCCCTGAAAAGAGCCGATTGGAAGTTGTATGGGGCCCTGAAAAGGGCCGATTGGTGTCTTCTTACGACAACGGGCGTTCACTTTACAGCAGGCACGGCTGTGTACGAATCCGGCGGAGAAGCTGTCGTGTTCCTCAGAGTCCGGGTCTTCTCCAAGCCAGCGGTGTCTCTGGCGGCGTATAAGAGCGTTCTGTGTCACCGTCAGTTTGTGTTGCCTGTGCCGTCGCTGGTGATAGAGTGTCCGTCGGCGTCTCTCGATCTGCCTTATGTACTGGCGTATCTCCCAGCCGCTGTTTGTCTGCGTGAAATGCTCTATGGTGGGAGTCTCCCACTCGCTGTCGCTTTGTTCCGCTTTTTCGCTGTGATGTGGCTCGCTCTGTATGCATCTGTGGATCCGAGATGGGAGAACGGTCTGTGCCCCTTCTCACACCAGTCTCCTGGTGACCGCGGTAACGGCGATAGCAGGTGTGGCACGTCGAACTTCCAGCGAGGAGTGGTCTTCCGTCGAACTCGAATATCTCCCTCTGCGAGCAGATATCGTGGCGGCCTGGTGAGCTGCGTTGACGGTGGACTGAGAGCGATGAGTCTCCACGCGGCAGGTTGATCCTGCGGCTGCAATGGCTCACGAGGCGGCAGCGATTGGCGTACATTCGTCATCCGTGGTCTTTTCCGAAAAAGCAGCGTTACTTTGCTATTTCCTCAAAAAGCTCACGGGCTGTAGTTCTGGTAGTCGATCCAACTGGTGGCCAGCTGATCCATGAACCGATGATGAGCTTTCGCCGGCGGGCCTAATATAGGGACCCTGGTCGCGTTTTAATTCCAAGAAAGCCATCCATCTATATCGGTGAAAGCCCTCACCGAGCTTGCGGCACGCGGCGTTAGGCCCTACTCGGGCGCTCGGTCGGCGCGTGCGTGGTGGGGCGCGACGGCCTGGCTGCGCCCGTATAGTGGTGATTGATCGATCGGCCCGTGTACCACGGATTGCCGTTCCGTAGGAACATATGATTGTGCGGTCAACCACCGCCACAGTTTTAATAGTACATTTGAATAACAACGAAAGTAGCAGTAGTAAATCTAGTGATAGTAAAAATTAAAATAAAGATAAATATATTCTCTTTAATTGAAAAATGAAAATATTATATACGATATTATTTGTCACTGAAACATGTGGAGAGATGGTGTTTGTGTAAAAAATTACAAATTTTGTAGAACGAGTTATTCCTAGATATTCGAGAACATTAATTATATATAATATAATTATTAGGGTAAAGTTGGCGAAATTGTACCGGCTCCTAAATTGTACCATTCCTATATTTCATATAATCCGAAGACCTAGCGCTATCGGTGTATTATGCAAGGTTTTTCTAACGCCGTACAGTTGGTAGACGAAAGTTGATGTTTATGCACAAAAGCGTCTGGTTAAAAAGAGCTAGTAAAGGTTTTTATAGTTTTTGCAGTAAGCTTTATCCACTTTTACATAAGGAATTTAGAATGTTTCAATAGATGTATTAATTTAGCTGTTTGTCATTTTTATACTACATTACAATTGGCATATTTGCATGACATAGTTTGGACATAACGTCGCTCTGTGTATACTTCACCACCATAATTTCAAATACGTGCCCAGTCTTTTAAATCGTACCATTGGTTGACTATATTGTACCGGTACAATTTAGGAATTATAGGGTACAATTCTCTTCTTTTTCGCAATATGAGTGCCAAAGAAAAAAGAAAGTATAATCAATGGTCAGAAGAAAATATGAAGGAGGCTATAACAAAATACAAAACAGGCAAATATGGCTTAAATCAGATATGCAGATTATATGAAATTCCAAAACCAACATTTAAACGACATACAAATTCAACTAATGTCAGAGCCAATGAAGGTTATAAGGCTTTGGGTCGCTGCTGTGTTTTTTGCCCTGAGCTAGAAAGACAATTAGTGTTTAATTTTTTATTAAAAAATATTTTTTTTAGTTTATCCAAACTGTGATTTTAATTAATTTCTTGGTTAAGTTCTTAAAAACATTAAGTATTAAAAATATTATTTTATTTATGTAATTTTAATGTTTATTTCTTTAATTAAAAAAATTTTTTTAGTTTTTTATACAAACTGTGATTACAATTAAACACGTATTTACTTAAATTGTTTGTATTATATTTTTATCCTTTTACAATTTTTAATTAAATTATATCGGTACAATAAAGGAAACATGGTACAATTTGGGAAACCCCGTGGTACAATTTGAGCCACTTTCTTTAAAACAAAAAAACCTAATAAAAATGGATCGACAACTGATTGAGATTTATCTTTGATCTGTTTGAGATATTCTCTATTTTTTCAGATTTTTGGCATAACAATTTCTACTGCAAATACGTCTTTTTTAAAACCTCTGCAAATGGTACAATTTTGGCAACCAGTGGCTCAAATTGTACCACGGGGTTTCCCAAATTGTACCACTGGTTGCCAAAATTGTACCATTTGCAGAGGTTTTAAAAAAAACGTATCCGCAGTAGAAATTGTTATGCCAAAAATCTGAAAAAATAGAGAATATCTCAAACAAATCAAAGATAAATCTCAATCAGTTGTCAATCCATTTTTATTAGGTTTTTTCGTTATAAAGAAAAAATTGGAAACTGGTCCAGTATAGGCAACCTTTCCCTATAAGAACATTTAAAGAACATTTTTGGTTGAGTAATTATATATAATTATATTTTTGTATGAAAAAAATGAGAACATTAATTAATTTTTTACTCCGATTATTCTAAGTACCATTATTAAAATCCAATAAAAGAACAATGAATTTTGAAAATATTTAATAAACTAGTTATTTAATTAATTTTTTTTATTTTATGTGTTTATCTTTTTAAATTAATTTTTATAAAATTAATTGTTTTTATTAGATTTTATCAGTTGAACTTCCTCTACTTTAGAATGTTTCCTGCAACATTTGAAATGGTGCTTGGAATAATTGGTCCAGGATTACGTGCTATTAATAATGCAACTGGTAGAAAAAGAATATCAGAGGAAAAGCAATTACTTATCGTCATCTGGTTTATGGCTACACCTGATTCTTACAGGTATAATTAATACTTATTCTGTACAACGAAAACATGACAACATATATTTATTAAATAATAATTAAGAAATAATATTTAATTTACACATGACATTGTTGTAGATCTGTAGCTACAAAATTTGGTGTCGGAAGAGCAACTGCTTTTCGAGCATTACGGCGAGTAACATATGCTCTACATTGTGTTGCACCTTGTTCTATTACATGGCCAAGAAACCAGATTGCTCTAAATGCGATGGAACGATTTCAAAGATCATGTGGCTTTCCCAACGTAATTGGTGCTATCGATGGCACGCATATTAGAATCCGAGCCCCGGTTGAAGATGCAAACACTTATATTAATAGAAAAGAGTTTCACTCCATGAACGTTCAAGTTGTATACACATTGCTATGCTGGACAGGCGGGCTTTGCACACGATGCAAGAGTCTTTTGGAATTCACCGGTGGCACGATTTCTCAAATTGCCTGAGGAATATTTTCCAAATGATTCCCATATCATTGGAGATGCTGCCTATGGTATTCATCCCCATGTAATGGTGCCATTTCGGAATAACGGGCACCTTACAATTCGGCAAACAAATTTTAATTTTTGTTTGTCATCAACGAGGATGGCAGTCGAAAGAGCAACAGGGCAATTAAAAATTTGTTTCAGAATATTGCTAGATTGTTTCTTATTAATCAAAAAAAATCCCTGAATTTATTATCGCATGTTGCGTTCTACATAACATTTGTATACGTATGTGAACATGACAATGAAATAAACCCTGTTGTATATGGTAATGCAGTAAATTTAGGGAATAAAAAAAGAAACAGAATTATGAATGCTTTGCCAATGAAAGTGTAATAGAAACTTATTCAGACTACCAAGATGATTACTATATAGTAATCATTACTATATGTATAGTAATTATCTTGATCCTAAAAATTGTTTTCTTTCTATTTCTTAACATTTATTTGTCTTCTACAGTTCTAAATGTTATAATTACATTATTATAATAATCGACTTTATTATTAAGTAAGAGTATCTAAGTAATAGATAGTAATTAAGTAATAGTAATACCGTTATGGTCCTGGCAGACCAGAGCAATAACGTCGTGCATGACGTTATCGCGGTGGTTTGTTACAATTATTTGTAATACTGTAACTAAGAAAAAAAACTAATATGCAAATAATACTGTAATGTAAACTTATAATGCAAATAATACTGTATCACCCTATCAAAAAACCTTATTTTTAACTTAACTGTCGAGTGTCACATATCAAGTCACCACATTCTTAATTTCAGCGTATTGTATGAATTTGCACCCACTCCATGCATAGGGGAGACCAGGGCGAGACCGTCAATTTTTTTTGATGCCGATTTTTTACAACAAAATAAATAATTTTAGTTAAATGTGGTATACGATTGTAAAGAGTGAACCTTTAGCTACAAAATTTATATAGAAAATTTTTGTCTACGTCGCTTTGCTTAACCGGTATAGAGCAAAAACGACTACGGTGGAAAAATTGAGATCTCAAAAATGGCTGGGTGGAACGTCACCCCCTCAGGGCGGATCCGTCACACTGCATTTTTAATAGAAATACGTACACCTAATCCTGAAAAATGATAGGATACATTTTAATAATTGTTTTTTAAGAAAAAAATATAAAAATATATTTTTTTAAATTTCTATGCAAAACCTTATTAAAAAATAATTGTTAATAATAAATAATAATAATTGTTGATAATTGTTAATAATAAATAATAATAATAATAATTGTTAATAATTGTTAATAATAATTGTTAATAACAAATGTTAATAATTGTTAATAATTGTTAATTTTTGTTTTGCTTCCTCATAGAGGAAGCTTTGTTTTCATAAACTTCGTATATGGACCTTTGATCGTATATAAAGCTAGGTCTAATCAACCAAATATTAAAGAAAAATATATGAAATAGGGGTAGAAAAGACCAAAGAAAAAATTGTTTTTTAGTTTTTGATGCCAATGTGTTCAGAATGTTCTAAAACGTCGAAAAATTGCCTTTAAAAAAAATGTCCGTATGTATGTATGTATGTGCAGATTTGTCTGTGGTTGCTCTAACTTCCGCAAATATTGAGATATCGGGCTGTTTTTTTTTTAATCGATAGAGCATCATTCAAGGAAGGTTGGTATTAAATTTGGCGATGATCGGTAAAGAGGTTTTTTTTTTTAAATTTTAAATTTTTTTACAAATGTCTGTGGTTGCTCTAACTTCCGCAAATATTGAGATATCGGGCTATTTTTTTTTTAATCGATAGAGCATCATTTAAGGAAGGTTGGTATTGAATTTGGCGATAATCGGTAAAGGGGTTCTTTTTAAAAAAATTTTTGAATTTTTTTAGAAATGTCCGTGGTTGCTTTAACTTCCGCAAATATTGAGATATTGGGTTGTTTTTTTTTTAATCAATAGAGTATCATTCAAGGAAGGTTGGTATTAAATTTGGCGATGATCGGTAAAGGGGTTCTTTTTAAAAAAAAATTTGAGTTTTTTTAGAAATGTTTGTGGTTGCATTAACTTCAGCAAATATTGAGATATCGGGCCGATTTTTTTTTTAATCAATAAAGTATCATTTAAGAAAGGTTGATATTGAATTTGGCGATGATCGGTAAAGGGGTTCTTTTTTAAAAAAAATTTGAGTTTTTTTAGAAATGTTCGTGGTTTCATTAACTTCAGCAAATATTAAGATATTGGGCCGATTTTTTTTTTATCAATAAAGTATCATTTAAGAAAGGTTAATATTGAATTTGGCGATAATCGGTAAAAGGGTTCTTTTTTTAAAAAATTTCTAATTTTTTTAGAAATGTCCCTGGTTGCTCCTTTTGCACAGTTACTCTTTACATCCTTGCGCAAAACGTAGGCTACTACGGAATCTCGATTATTCACTTACCGATCAGCTACTTTATTCCTTGGTTTTTCCGGGCGTTTTTTCGGGACTTTCGAGATTGCTCGCTCGCGATGTACGCACAAAACTTCGATATTTCACTTACCGATTACCGATTTTATCCCTTTGTTTTCCCTGGCGTATTTTAAGTCTGTTTGTTCTTTATACACTCATAAACTATTCAACCGATCTGAACCAACTCTTGCACAATTACTCTTTACATCCTTGCGCAAAACATAGGTTACTACGGAACCCCGATATTTCACTTACCGATCAGCGTCTTCATCCTTTGATTTTCCAGGGCGTTTTTTCGGGAATTTCAAGATTGCTCGCTCGCGATGTACACAGAACCTCGATATTTTATTTACCGATTACCGATTTTATCCCTTGGTTTTCCCGGACATTTTTAAAGTGAAATATCGAAGTTCTGTGTACATCGCAAGCGAGCAATCTCGAAATTCCTGAAAAAACGCCCGGAAAAACCAAGGGATGATTGATACTAAACATAAAATCTTTAGTCCATATTTATGTAAATAAAACTTATTAATGACAATAATTAAAAAGTAAAACAAATTCTATTATATTCTTCAGTCATTTCTACCCCTATTTTATATATAATTCTTCAAGATTTGGTTGATTAGACTCAGCTTTATAAAGCTTCTATGTATGTACGAATTCTCCAAAAATTGAAATGTGTGTAACACGAGAACTGATCAATCAAATTTTAAAGAATTATATATGAAATAGAGGTAGAAAAGACTGAAAAATATAATAAAATTAGAAATAGCACGATATTTTAAGAAATGCTTTTGATTGCTCTAACTTTTTAGTTTTTGATGCCAATGTGTTCAGAATGTTCTAAAACGTCGAAAAATCGCCATTTTAAAAAATGTCGGTATGTGTGTATGTCTGTATGTACCAAATTTACCGAAATTTCTATAACTCCAGAACTGATCAACCAAATCTTAACCAATTATATATGAAATAGGGGTAGAAAAGACTGAAGAATATAATAGAATTAGAAATATAGCGAATATTTTAAAATTTTAACCTTTAAGGGCTACATCACAAGTCTCAATAATTGAGATTTTTTACAAATTGATGTTTTTTGACAATTTAGTATTAATTATTGGCAATTTTTCTAATTATATTATATTCTTCACTTTTCTATCCCTATTTCATATATAATTCTTTAAGATTTGGTTGATTAGACTCAGCTTCATAAAGCTTCTATGTATGTACAAATTCTCCTAAATTTGAAATGTCAATCAAATATTAAAGAATTATATATGAAATAGGGGTAGAAAAGACTGAAAAATCTAGATTAGAAGTATTTATTCTGCCCTTTTTGCGGGGTACAGAAGGACTCCCGCTCCTTTTACAAAAACAAAAACAAACAAACAAAAACCGCAAAACAATAAAAGCCAGACCTGTTTCTCCTTCCCTCTCACTCCCTTCTCCGTAACTCTCTTCTTTTTTGCCCTCAACAACTCCACTCTCTTACATTTCTCCTACGCTTACCGCCCATGTCCTCCGCATTCGCTTTATCTCGCTCGCCACGCCGCACATTTTTCTCTCTCCATCGCATACTCCACTAACCTTCTCTCATTTTCTCGCACCGCGTTCCCTACTCGCCTCTCGCCAAGCTCCGCTCGCAAAACTCGCAAAATCCGCAAAAATCCGCAAATCGCTCCTCTCACTCTCCGCACCTTCCCTCCTCACACCCTCTCTCTCTCTCTCTCACGCTTTCCATCCCTCCACTCTCTCCCTCGCACACCTGTTCCTATCCGTCCGTCCGTTCTCTGTCTTCCCTTCTAACCTCCCACACCCCTCCCATCCTCCCTCTCACTCCCTCCCGACTCCTCATTCTCCTTCTCCTCCTCCCTGATAGACATCCTCCCTTCCCTTCTCCCTTGCAACCTCTTCATCCATCCCTCCCCACTCCCATCGTCCTTCAAAATTCTTAAAATCTCCTCCGTCCCTCCACCCCTACCCTCACTCATACACATTTCCACCACGTGACCCCAAGTCTCCTCCTCTCCCCCACAAAGCCTACATCTCCTCTCTTCCTCCCCCTCCCAATATCTCCCCTCTCTCATTTCATTTCCCAGTCTGAATCTCGCTATCCTAACCATTCTCTCTTCCTTTCCCTTTGCTTCCAAATACCTCGGTAACCCGATTGTTCTTATTTCCTTGTACCATTTATTCCACCTGGATCTCTCAATCTTTCCAAATCTTTCCTGCATCTGTATCTCCTTATCCCTTTCTTCCACCTCTCCCCGTATGTCCTGACCCGCCTCCCTTTGTCTTCTTACCCATTCCCCCGACACCCCCTTTCTTTATAGAACCCCTTCCTCTGCTCCTCCCACTTGGATCCTTCTCCTCCCCCCCTCATCTCTTATCTCGTTCCAGCATCTTCTTGCCCATCCGCTGCCTCCACCCGCCTCCAGCTTTTCCTCATAACCCTCCCAATATCTCCCCTCTCTCATTTCATTTCCCAATCTGAATCTCGCTATCCTAACCATTCTCTCTTCCTTTCCCTTTGCTTCCAAATACCTCGGTAACCCGATTGTTCTTATTTCCTTGTACCATTTATTCCACCTGGATCTCTCAATCTTTCCAAATCTTTCCTGCATCTGTATCTCCTTATCCCTTTCTTCCACCTCTCCCCGTATGTCCTGACCCGCCTCCCTTTGTCTTCTTACCCATTCCCCCGACACCCCCTTTCTTTATAGAACCCCTCCTCTGCTCCTCCTACTTGGATCCTTCTCCCCCCCTCATCTCTTATCTCGTTCCAGCATCTTCTTGCCCATCCGCTGCCTCCACCCGCCTCCAGCTTTTCCTCATAACCCATTGCCCTTCTTCCAAATCTGGTCCTCAGCTTAAGCCTCTTCCCCTCCTTTCTCACCATATAACCTGGTGTCCTCCCGTTCAACCCCATTACCCATTTCATATATTTCTCTTGCACCCTCTCCATTTGCACCCACTCCTTCCACCCCCAAATCTCTGCCCCAAACCCTAAAACGCTCCCCACCAGATAATCGAACAGTTTCATCCTTCTTCTCCAGTCCCCACCAAACCTCTTCTTCCCTATCCCCCATACCTGCCCCATTACCCCCATCGCTTTCTTGACCCTCTCTCTCACCTGCAACTCTTGCCCCCCGTTCCACTTGAACCAATATCCCAGATATTTGAACTCTTTCACCTCTTCCAGTTGCTTATTCTTCCACCACCATCTCTCCTTTCTCCTTCCACCTCCTCTTCTTCCAAACCTCAAAATCTTCGTCTTCTCCGTATTCAAGGTTAACCCTTTCCTGTCCAGGTACCTTACCATCCTCTTCAACAGCCACTTCAAACCTTCCTCATCCTCCGCCAGTATTACCAGATCATCCGCGTAACCTAGCACTCTCAGCTTATCGCCGTTTACTTTTACCCCCCCCCCCCCCATTCCATCCTTTCCTAGCTCTTTCTCTATATCCGCCAGCAATAAATTAAATAGCAACGGACTTAGCGGACATCCTTGCCTAACCCCCCTTGCCGTCCATATTTTCCTCCCATAACTCTCCCCCACCCTCACCACACTCCTCGTCTCTTCATATATCTCCATTATCCTCCTCCTCAGTCTCTCGCTGACCCCTGCCTCTTTTATACATTCCCCCAAGATCCTTCTGTCCACTGAGTCAAACGCCGCTTTCAAGTTCACAAAAGCCGCCTCCAACTTCCTCCTCTTCCTTAATCGCTTCCCAATTACGTGATTCATCGTGTAAATATTGTCTATAACTCCTCTCCCCTTCCTAAATCCCGCTTGACTTTCCGGTATAATTCCTTTCTCCTCCATCTCCGTCCTCAACCTATTCGCCAGCACCGACGCATACACCTTGTACGCCGTTGCCATCAAAGTTATCCCCCTATGGTCCTCCGCCTTTTTTGCTCCTCTCTTCTTCGCCAGCGGGATCACCACCCCGTCCCTCCATGCCTCCGGAAAGCCTTCTCCTTTCCACACCCTCCCGCATATCTTCCATAGCGCCTTTCTCAATCCACTTCCTCCATACATCCAAACCTCATTCTCTATTCCGTCTACCCCTGCTGCCTTTCCCCTCTTCATATTTCTCAGAACTCTCTCCACCTCCTCCCACTTTATCCCCTCTGTATCTAACCCCCTCTCCAAACCTCCTTCTTCCTCTTCTCCTATCCCTAACCTCACCCTACCCTCCGTCCCTCCCAAAAACTTCTTGAAAAGCTCATCCCACTCTTCCATTGTCACCTCTTTATTAATTTCCAACCTCCTTTTCCTATCCTTGTTTATCACCTCCCATACTTGCTTCTCCGATTTCGCCTCTTTAGCCTCTTCCAGGAATCTACTCTTCCTTTCTTTTTTTTTCCTTTTGCACAACTCCTTATACTCTTTCTTTCCCTTTCTATAGTCTGCCTTCTCCTTTCCCCCCCTTTTCCACTTCCTCATTAAGCTCTCAACCTCCTTCTTCTTTTCCCTACACTCTTTATCCCACCATCCTTCCCTCTTCTTCCCTCCCTTCCTTACCCTCTTTACAATTGCCTCTTTCCTGATTCTTTCTATCAATTTCTTTAACTCCTCGTCTAATACATCTTCACCCAGACTTATCTCCTCCGTTCTCTCCCTGAATTTCTCTCTCGCCTCTTCCGACCAATCTCTTCTTTCTGTCCATTTCTCTTCCTCCGCAGCCTCCCTCCTCTCTCCATCCCCGCCTTTATCTATCTCTATCGCCACCGATTGATGGTCCGAATCCACTTCACACCCCACTTCCAACCTAGTTACCCTCTCCCACGCTTTCCTATCCCCTATCACATAGTCAATCACCGAATCTCCTCTTCCCCCCGTGAACGTCATCTCCCCCTCCTCATCTCCTTCTTTCGCTCCATTCATTATACCCCACCCTTGCTCTTCCACCCATTTCACTAGCCTTTCCCCCTGTACGTTCACCGTTTTGTCCTTGGATCTTCTTCCCCCCCCCCTCCTTTCCATCCTCCATCGCCCCTCTCTCTCCAGTTCTCGCATTAAAATCTCCTCCCGCTAACCACCCTTCTTCTACCTCCCCCTCTTCTCTCAACTCTTCTATTTTACTCAGTATCCTGTCCATATTGCCTTTTATGTACACCGTCGCCAGTCTCCATTTTTCCTCTCTCCATCTTACTTCCTTCACAATCATGCCTTCCTTCTCAACCCAATCATCTTTCCCTTCCAGTCCTTTCCTGATCCCCATCATTATCCCCCCCATCGCTCTTCCTCTCTTCCCTGCCCCCTCTTTTCTTGCGCCTTGTATCCTCCAATTGAACTCCCTCGGCACTCTGCTCTTAATTTTGTCCCACTCCTCCTTTACCATCCACGTCTCCACTAAGCCTATTACATCCCACTCTCCGATCCTCTCCCAAAAACCATCATCCTTTCCCTTTACTCCAGCTACGTTCCAGAATCCTATACTAAGACTTCTATCCTCCCTTTTCTCTTCCTCACTCTTCCCCTCTCTCCCTTCCCCCTTCCCACCTTTCTCCCTTTCCTCTCCTCTCTCCCTTCCCTCTAGTTTTCCGCCTCCATTCTTTCTACCGTATCTCCCCTCCTCCGTTCCTCCACCTCTCCTCCCTCCCTCTCTACTCTTGACCTCGCCCTTCCCAGTCCATCGCTTAACCTTTCCTTCTCCTCATCCCATCTCCACCACTTCCCCTCAATCCATATTCTTCCGTATTTGACCCACGTTCTCCTCTGTTTCCTTCTCTCTTCTTCAGCAATCTTCTCCAACTGCCATTGCATTCTCCTCTCCTTCGGTGTTAAGTCATCTACTATTTTTTCTTCTCTACCCTTCAGGCCTTTTTTCTTCTGCATCACCTCTCTCTTCACCCCTCTATCCTTTAGCCTTACTAACACCATCTTTCTTCCTCTCCCCACCCCTTTTCCTATCTCTCTACACTCTTCCATTCCTGCCTCTATTCCTAACTCCTTCCAGAGCTCCTCTACCGCTTTTTCTATCCCTCCCTCCTTCACCTCTAACCCTTTCACCACCACATTTCTCCTCCTTCTCTCCCTCTCCTCCGTCTCTCTCCACCTCTCCAATTCTTTAATTTTCATCTCTACCTCCTTTCCTCCCTTATCTCCCTTCTCCCTCTCCTCTCTCTCCTCCCTCCTCTCCGTTTCTCCATTTTCCATTCTTATCATTTTTTCTTTCAGCCAATCTATCTCTTTCCTCAACTCCTCCCTCTCTTTTCTCCATCTCGCCTCTCTTTCTTCCAAATCCATTCTAACTTTTATCAGCTCTTCTCTTATCGACTCCCTCTCTTTTCTGCTCTCCTCTCCTTGTATTTTTTGCTCTCTTCTGATACCTTTCAGTTCTTCCATCATCTTATTCATAACCATTATGCTCCCCGCCGGATCCTCTGTTTTCTTCGTTTTCTTAAGCACCTCCTCTCCATCTCGCTTCTCCTCTTCCACCTTCTCGTCTCTTTTTCTTTTCAAATATTCTTCCAAACTCCTTTCGTTGCCTACACTCATGCTCCTATCTCTGCTTGCCGTAATAATGTTATCCTTCCTGCTTGCCATCTCCTTTCCTTCTTCCTCTCAGCTTATCTCAACCGCGAGGCCCAACGAGCAGACTCGGTCTCACGAACAAACCCGCTCAACGAACAGACCCGGCCCAACGTTCTTCCATCATCTTATTCATAACCATTATGCTCCCCGCCGGATCCTCTGTTTTCTTCGTTTTCTTAAGCACCTCCTCTCCATCTCGCTTCTCCTCTTCCACCTTCTCGTCTCTTTTTCTCTTCAAATATTCTTCCAAACTCCTTTCGTTGCCTACACTCATGCTCCTATCTCTGCTCGCCGTAATAATGTTATCCTTCCTGCTTGCCATCTCCTTTCCTTCTTCCTCTCAGCTTATCTCAACCGCGAGGCCCAACGAGCAGACTCGGTCTCACGAACAAACCCGCTCAACGAACAGACCCGGCCCAACGTGCGGACTTGGTCTCACGAACTGACTCGGCCCAACGAACAGACCCGGCCCGCCGAACGAACTCGGCCCGTCGAACAGACTCGGCTGCTTCTACACTCTCCCTCTACACCTGTCCCTGCACCTTCTCTTCTCCTCTCCTAATTCCTAACCTCACTGCTTCTCACTCCACTCCACTTTTCTTCTCTCCAGCCTTTTTCACACCACCCCTCCACTTCCTCTGTCAACACGCTGCCCTCTCTCCCTCTCCCGCCACTCTCAGACCTCCACCTTTTCTCCTTCCGCCGTAAAAACCTGCCTATATACCGACTCTCACTCTGCTCATCTACTCTCACTCCGTATCACACCGGAACCGACTGAAAAATCTAATAACATTAGAAATAGCCCGATATCTCAAAATTAATGGAAATTAGAGCAACATTTAAATTTTAACGAATTTTCTATCTATCTATATAAAATAGAATGTCAGTATGTCTATATGTATGACTGTTCTTTATACATTCTTAAACTATTCAACCGATCTGGATGAACTTTTGCACAGTTACTCTTTACATCTTGCGCAAAACATAGGCTACTACGGAATCTCGATTATTCACTTACCGATCAGCTACTTTATTCCTTGGTTTTTCCGGGCGTTTTTTCGGGACTTTCGAGATTGCTCGTTTGCGATGTACGCACAAAACTTCGATATTTTACTTACCGATTACCGATTTTATCCCTTTGTTTTCCCGGGCGTATTTTAAGTCTGTTTGTTCTTTATACACTCATAAACTATTCGACCGATCTGAACCAACTCTTGCACAATTACTCTTTACATCCTTGCGCAAAACATAGATTACTACGGAACCCCGATATTTTACTTACCGATCAGCGTCTTCATTCCTTGATTTTTTAGAAATGTCCCTGGTTGCTCTAACTTATGCAAATATTGAGATATAGGGCTAAATTTTTTTTTTATCGATAAAGTATTATTTAAGGAAAGATGGAATTGAATTTAGCGATAATTGGTAAAGGGCTTCTTTCTTTATAAAATTTTAAATTTTTTAAGAAATGCCTTTGATTGCTCTAACTTTTGTAAGTTTTGGAATATTGGGCTATTTCTAATTTTATTATATTCTTCTGTCTTTTCTACCCTTATTTCATATAAAATTCTTTAAAATTTGGTTGATTAGACTTATGTTTATGTATGGACGGATTCCCCGAAATTTTAAATGTCTTTAACTCAAAAACTAATCAATCAAATCTTAAAGAATTATATATGAAATAAGGGTAGAAAAGACTGAAAAATATAGTAGAATTAAAAAAATTACTAAAATTTTAAAATTTTAACTTTTAAGGGCTACATCCAAAGTCTCAACAATTGAGACTTTTCATAAATTGATATTTTTGACAATTTAGTATTAATTATTAGCAATTTTTTTGATTCTAATATATTTTTCAGTTTTTTCTACCCCTATTTCATATATAATTCATTATGGTTTGGTTGATTAGACCCAGCTTTATAAAGCTTTGATATATGTACAAATTCTCCAAAATTTCAAATGAGAAAAAGAAAGAGAGAGAGAGAGAGAAAGAGAGAAAGGGCGAAAGGGCGCTCTATTGCAAAAGCATTGATCGTTTTTTAAATAAAACTGACGTAAGTGTCTAGCCTAGCATCAGCCAATGTATGCCAAAAAGCCTAAAGTGCGTTTAGTTTTATTGGGAAACGATCAGTGTTTCGCAAAAGGGCGGCCTTTTGCAAAAGGGCTAGTCTTTTTGCAAAAGGGCTAATTTTTTAATTGCAGTTAGAACATCTCAAGTCTTAATAATTGAGACTTCAAAAAATGATTTTTTAGGATAATAAAAAAAGTGAGCAATATAGAATAAATAAGCCCTTACAGTCCGAGCTTAGATCTTAGCAGCCAATTATTATATCCATATGTATAAACATATGTATTTCCCCCCCCCCCCCAAAACCCTGGAATACTGCGTGCCGACTAGAATTGTCAGACTTACAACACAGCTTTTTGGGTAAAGACCCTTCTCCCCCCCCCCCTTTGATTAAATCGATTTACTCGATTTAAATAACTGTGAAAATTTTTTTTTTTTATTGCGAAAAAATATTACCCCAGCCAGGGTTTGAATCTGGAACCTCCCGCTATCCGTGCAGGCGTCGTCCCAATTCGACCACTGAGGCATGTGGTAATATTTATCGCAATAACCGGATAATAATAATATTATTGGCTGGGGTAATATTTTTTCGCAATAAAAAAAATTTTTCACAGTTATTTAAATCGAGTAAATTGATTTAATCAAAGGGGGGGGGGGAAGAAGGGTCTTTACCCAAAAAGCTGTGTTGTAAGTCTGACAATTCTAGTCGGCACGCAGTATTCCAGGGTTTTGGGGGGGGGGGGGGAAATACATATGTTTATACATATGGATATAATAATTGGCTGCTAAGATCTAAGCTCGGACTGTAAGGGCTTATTTATTCTATATTGATCCGGTCCTTTTCACTTAAAAAAGTGAACAAGTAGAAACTTGCACATTGCTTCCATATAGCTCTTAAGTGTGCAAGTAGAAACTTGCACATTGCTTCCTCATAGCTTTTAAGTGTGCAAGTAGAAACTTGCACATTGCTTCCTCATAGCTTTAAAGTGTGCAAGTAGAAACTTGCACATTGCTTCCTCATAGTTTTTAAGTGAGCAAGTAGAAACTTGCACATTGTTTTCTCATAGTTTTTAAGTGAGCCAGTAGAAACTTGCACATTGCTTTCTCATAGTTTTTAAGTGAGCCAGTAGAAACTTGCACATTGCTTTCTCATAGTTTTTAAGTGAGCCAATAGAAACTTGCACATTGCTTTCTCATAATTTTTAAGTGAGCAAGTAGAAACTACATTAACGTCTCTTCCGAAAGACGCCCTTGTAACCATCTCCGATATAATAGAAAACGATTAAAAACGGCTATATCTGTATCGTTTTTAATCGTATCTTATGGGTTCTATCGTTGCATATTCAGAAGACAGATAAAACATTAATCGAATCGAATCGGTTTCTATCGTTTTAGATCCGAATAAGAAAATAACTATACAAATTTTATTGTTATGAATCGATTTTTATATGTACAATTATTGCCCGTCTTAATCAATCGTATATACACAATATAATATATATCATCTATCAATATAATATATATAATCTTAATTTAAGGTGCTTAATTTTAAGCGTTTTGATAGAAGGACCGGATTCTCGGTCTAAAGAGTCCTGACGTTTGTGACCGTCAGGAGTGATTGCCAGTTTCGTCGAAAAATTTAATTTGGTTATTTATACACTGGCGAAGTAAATGTATCTCATCGTTGAATATACACCGTCGACGTAAAATATCGGTGTTCCATCTTATGATTGTTTAGTTGTACTATTGCGATAAATATTACCACATGCCCTGGTAGTCGAATTGGTTAAGACACCCGAACGGAATGCGGGAGATTCCAGGTTCGAACCCTGGCTGGGGTAATATTTTTCGCAATAAGTTTTTACAGTGATTTTAATATTAAATCGATATCGATTTAATTAGGGAAGGGAGAGGGAATTTTTCCATCTTAATTTAAGGTGCTTAATTTTAAGCGTTTTGATAGAAGGACCGGATTCTCGGTCTAAAGAGTCCTGACGTTTGTGACCGTCAGGAGTGATTGCCAGTTTCGTCGAAAAATTTAATTTGGTTATTTATACACTGGCGAAGTAAATGTATCTCATCGTTATAATATATATCGTTATTTATGGTAATAATTTTACCGCATGCATTAATACGGATATAAAAGAATAAAATGATAGACATCTCATCGATATTTATATGACTTAACCGAACCAATACATCTATCGTTTCTTATCAGAATTTTCTGACATACAACTTATCATCTTCTTTACGGCAGCAAATCGGTTCGTTTTCTATCGTATATCAATGATATAAATTGAATCGTTTGAAAGCCTTCTACTTTGCATATGTTTTTATAAGGTTAAAACGATAGACATTTTTTCGATATTTATACGACTTAACCGAACCGACAGACACATCTATTGTTTCTTATCAGAATTTTCCGACATACAACTTATCATCTTCTGTACGGCAGCAAATCGGTTTGTTCTCTATCGTATATCAATGATATAAATTGAATCGTTTGAAAGCCTTCTACTTTGCATATGTTTTTATAAGGTTAAAACGATAGACATTTTGTCGATATTTATACAACTTAACCGAACCGATACATCTATCGTTTCTTATAAGGATTTCCCGACAGACAACTTATCATCTTCTGTACGGCAGCTAATCGGTTCTTTTTCTATCGTATATCAATGATATAAATTGAATCGTTTGAAAGCCAAGTATCCCAGAATCTCAAGCCAGAATCCCAAGTATTTTGTAACGTGAATTTCTGATAGAGTACCGTAAATGAAGGATTCACTAACCATATTAAAAACGATAAAAACTGATGTATAGCTGATAAGACATTTACGATAAGATCCCAAGTATTTTGTAACGTGAATTTCTGATAGAGTACCGTAAATAAACGATTCACTAACCGTATTAAAAACAATAAGAAATTTTTTATCGTTTTCTATCGGAGATGGTTACAAGGGCGGACCCACTTTTTTTTTCTCCGGAACCCTGGCCCTCGCACGAGAGTTTCCTCCTCCCGCACGAGAGGGCGGCAATTTGGGATGCTATGTAGGGATATTGGTAACACTGAACCGTACCTTTTACACTAGCTACACTCACGCTACACTCTTAACGCTTTTGCTCATCTAGATAATTCGGTTACACCCAGCCTTACATAGATTATTATTCGCGCCAAGTTTCCTGCGACGACGAGTCGTTACACGCGTACATCCCAACTGTATAAAGATCGAGAGTGATATTAAATAGTTATAGAAAAGTATATCTCGTCTCCTGATTGACTTTCCGCTGCACACAACCCTACAAATTGGTGACCCCGATCTCCACGCATAATAAAACGTCTGAGCTAATTTTTTGTAACGTTGTGCTGAAGTGGAAGCTTCTCGTAACTTCGAGTACCGCGAATCGAGTTCCGCGTAATTCGTCGTACCGCGTGTGCAGTACAACTAGTGCTAGTGCCGTACATTTGCTCGCGCCGTACATTCGCTCGTGTCGTACATTCGCCTGTGTAGTATATTCGCGCGTATCGTTCAGGTGCGCAAAAAACGCGGAAGTGCGTGACCGCGCACCGGCAGATGGACGATAGACGCATTCTGAGATCTGGATTCTCGTACGATCCATCGGGAGTTGCTAGAAGAAACATGAACGTGAGGCGTTTACCAAGGAAGAACGGACCAGGCGAGCAGGCTGAGGGTAACGAGCAAGTCAATACCAGCCTTATCAAACTTAATATCGACAGCCATATTAGCAGAAACGCTAAGAAGAACCAGCAAGACGGCCATGATGGCGACGCCGCCAGAAATCGGAGCAACGCGGTAGACACAGTACCGTGGACGACAACATCGCAGGTACCACCCGAGTTACGGTACCAATACACACAACCGCCAATGATGTACGCAGACAATTACATGTACCGAAGACGTAGCAAATACAAGATAAATCTACGCAAATTTAAAGCCGGTACCAACGTGCGAGCGTGGTTCGAAATTGCAGAAAATGAATTTCGCGACCACAATTCATTGGAAGCAGAGAAATTCACGGCGTTAATATCCAGCCTAGTTGACGAAGTTTATGAAAGTATGAGCAGTACGATCATCGGAATTTCTCGTGAAAATCGCTATTAAACGCTCAAATCACTGCTGACCGAACATTATTCCTTGACGCGAGGACAAGAATTACGGAAGCTATTAACCGGCCTGACAATTAAAGGAAAAAAACCGTCAAGACTACTCGCGGAAATGCGATCATTAGCCGGCCCCGAAAGAATCGACGACGAGGATTTAAAAACGCTCTTTCTGGAATATCTCCCCAACGATGTGCGCATGACATTACAAGTAGTGCCGGGAAATCTTAACGCGTTAGCAGCCGTCGCAGACAAAATCATGGAACATCGACCGACAGTTGACAACCGTAAACTCGTGGCAATTAAAAAAACTGACGGTAACTGTTTGAAAAGGATATGATCGTGTGTGAGTAAGGCCGATTGTAAATGCAAACGTTTATTATATACTTTACAAGTACACTGTGCTCTTGGCTAAGGGCGGAAGGCGAGTGCTGCGAGCACGCGACCACGAGGCGCGAGAGCCCTGCCTGAGCCGGAAGGAGCAATCGTTCGCGCAGCGCCACAAAGACAGATCGTTCAGATGGCACCATCGGTCGGCTCGCGGATTCACCGAACAGAAGCGCGCAATTATCATACTTATTTTCTAACAGTAACAACGAAGCAGCAACAGTCAATAAAGCAGAAACCAATCCTGTAATCGCGGAACTGATCAAACAAGTGAGCAATTTAGTGACTCGCCGCAAACCAGCACCTAATTCGCGCTCACGCACGCGTTTGCGCCATAGCTCGCGTCCAGGGATTCGTCACGTAGACGATCGCGCGGACCTAAGATTTGTTTCTATCACATTTGGTTGGGAAAAAACGCAAGAAAGTGTACGGACCCATGTAATTGGCCAAAGGATAAAGCCAATACGCAAGACAAGCAACCGACGGGAAACCAAAACCACCGTTGGTGATATCGGCGGCAACTGACGGTGTCAACTTATCACGCCGATTTTTTATCACAGATAAGCTATCCGGACTCCGTTTCCTGGTAGATACAGGAGCGTCTCGGTCGTTCCACCACGTCCTTCGATCACCTTTGCGAACCCGAAGCCCGATTTTACGAAAATTAATAATATAATTTGTTTGTACTTCGTTTGTACCTGTTTGTACCACTTTTCATTTTGTTTGTACCTCAAAAGGTTCGGAGATATAAAGTGGTTAAAAATGACCAAAACCCAATTTTAAGATACTTTAATTTCATTAATGTCATTCGACAGAGAATTGTTAGTACCCGTTTGTACCGCTTTTTATTTCGTTTGTACATCAAAGGGTTCAAAAATACAATTATTTTAATTTATTAGACCTAACGTTAAAACGGTAAATCCGCTATTTTTTATGATATCGTGAAACGGTCAACGGGGTTCGACAGAGAATAGTTAGAAAACGTTCGGGTATGTCTAGTTAAATTTTTGAGATAATACTTTGAATAGTTTGAATAGTTAACAAATGGTGATTGTTTTTCTACGTGGGGGTTCAATGGATCTCGTGTGACCATTATGAAATTATTCGGAGGTGTGACCGCATCGGGTAAATCTATTGCATAATTGTTATATTTCTGCGCTTAGTGTAATCCGGAACTAACGACGAGGACGTGACAGGATTCTAGTTCCATTTTGGTTTTTATTTGCTTTTTTATAATACTTTTTTTTGTTTTTATAAATATATTTTGTTTTTTTTTATTTATTTTATATTTTAGGTTTTTTATTAATAAGCTTATTAAAAACTAGAGGACAAAGTCGGAAAAGTAAATATAAGAGGACCGGAAGAGCAGGATGGAAGCGAAGTAACAGAGAAAATAAAGGAAATAGAAAGAAATATGAAAATGGCGGAGAGAAGAAGGAGGAAAAATAACATAATCGTTAAAGAGGCGGGTATAAGAAATGAGAAGGATAGAAAAGAGAGATATAAGAAGATGATGGATGAAATAAATGAGCTAAAAATGGGCATAGAAGAAATACAGGAAATAGGAAACAGGGAAAATAAAATGACTTTGCTGAAATGCAAGAGCTGGGAAGATAAAAGGAGGGTGATGGCAAAGAAAAGAGAAATTGGAAGGAAATACGAGATTTTTCTGGATGACGACCTCACAAGAGCGAAGAGGGTAGTGCAAAAGGAAATAAGGAAGGTAGCTAAAGAGGAAAGAGAGGCAGGGAAAAAAGTTACAATCGGGTATCAGAGATTGTGGGTGGATAACAGAGAGGTGAACTGGAATGAGAGCAAAGGAAAATTGGAAGAGAGGAGTTACTTTCGGAAATAGAGACAAGGCGAATCAAGAAAGTGAGGAGAATAATGAGGATAGAAATGCGGACAGAGGCGACACGGAAGTCAGAATAGAGGAGGAGAGAGAAAGTAGGAGGAAGGGGAGGATTGTATTCTGGAACGTAGCAAGTCTAGAAAATAAGGATAAAGAGTTTTGGGAAGGGCTGAGGAAAGAAGATGTGATAGTTTTGGTAGAGACATGGATAGGGGAGAAGGGGTGGGAGAAAATCAGGGGAAGATTACCAAAAGGGTACGAATGGGGAGTGCAATGGGCGAAGAGAAGGAATAAAAAAGGGAGGGCAATAGGAGGGATGATAATGGGATTGAGAAAAGAGATAAAAGAGAAGGGAACGGGAATAGAGACAGAGAGGGAGGGGTTGATAGCGGGAAAGGCGAGGATAGGTGGGGAGAGTTGGAATATTGTAGGGGTATATGCAAAGAAAGAGGAAATGGAGGAGACATTACAGGTGTTGGAACATATAATGGAAAGAAAAGAGGAAGGGAGGTACACGATAATTGGGGGAGACTTTAATGCGAGGACGGGGCGGGAAGGTGGTAACATCGAGGAAGATGAGAGGGGAGGTCAGTTGGGAGGGGGAAGGAACTCGAAGGATAAGAAGACGGACAGAGAGGGGAGGATGCTGATAAATAGTATAGAGGAGAGAGGATGGGAAATATTCAATGGGAATATAAGAGGAGACGAGGAGGGGGAATTCACCTTTACAGGAGGAAGAGGAAATACGGTGATTGATTACGTAATAGGAGAAGGAGAAGTAAGAGAAAAGATAGAGAGCATGACGGTGGGGGATAGGGTAGATTCGGACCATCATCCTTTGGAAATAGTGCTGAAAAGGGGGGGAGAGGAGGAAGGTACAAGAAGAACGTGGAAGAAGAGAAGTAGGGGGGTATGGAGCGAGGAAGGGATAAAGGTGTTCATAGAGAAAATAGGGGAAATTGAAGAAGGGGAGAAAGAGCTGAACAAGGAATGGGGAGAAATGGAAACTAGAATACAAAAGGCGATAATGGGGGTAGAGGAGAAGTTGGAAGGAAACAAGGAGAAGGTAGGTTGGTGGGATAAGGAGTGTCGAGAGGCGAAGAAAGAGGTAAGAAGAAAACTAAGGGAGTGGAGGAAGGTAAGAGGAGAGGGCAACGTATACAAAGATAAAAGGAAGGAGTTTAAGGAGTTATGCAAGAGGAAGAAAGAAGAAGAGAACCTAAAATGGGAGAGGAAAGCGGAGGGGGCAAGGAGGGAGGCAGAGGTATGGGAGATAGTAAATAGAGAGAGAAGAAAAAGGAGGGGAATCGAGGAAGGGATAGAGGAGGAAGAATGGAAAGAGCATTTTATGAAGCTATTAGGTGGAGTGGAGAGGAAGGTGAGGATGGGGATGGAAGGAGGGAGAGAGGATAAGGAAGGAGAGGAGGAAGAAGGGATTAGTCTGGAGGAAATGAGAAGAGCGATAAGGAAGCTAAAGGACGGAAAGGCGATGGGAAGGGATGGGATACCAAGCGAGGTCTGGAAGCGAGGGGGGGAGGAGTTGGAAAATTGGGCGTGGAAGTTCATCAACAGGATATGGAGAGGAGGAGGTTGGCCGGAAAACTGGATAGAAGGTATAATCGCACCGATCGTGAGAAAAGGGGAAGGAAAAAGGGCAGAGGAGTATAGAGGGGTGACGATAATGTCGTCGCTGTATAAAGGGTACACGGCCATCCTGGCGGAGAGACTGAGAGAGGAGATGGAAGGAAAGAGAATAATTCCGCAAAACCAGACAGGGTTTAGGAAAGGAATGGGAACAATAGATAATATATATGTGCTGAACTACTTGGTGAACAGAAGGCTAGAGAAGAAGGGGGGAAAGTTGATAGCCTGTTTTGTAGATCTTAAGGCAGCCTTTGACTCGGTGGATAGAGGAATACTAATAAAAGTAATGAGAGAAAGAGGAATAAGAGAGGGGCTGGTGAGAAGGACAGAGGAGATACTAAGGGAGACGAGAAGCAGGGTAAGGGTAGGAGACAAAATGGGGGAAGAATTCTGGACAGTAAGGGGAGTAAGGCAGGGATGCCCGCTGAGCCCGCTGCTGTTCAATGTAATGCTAGCGGATATGGAGGAGGAAATGGGCAGAGTTAAATGGGGAGGGGTATTGTTAGGAGGCAAGAGGGTGTATACGCTGGCATACGCAGATGACGTAGTGCTAATTGCGGAGGAGGAGGATCATATGAGGAGCATGTTAGAAAGATTAGAAGGGTACCTAGGAAAGAAGAGATTGGAGCTGAACGTAGAGAAAACAAAAATAATGAGGTTTAAGAAAGGAGGAGGAAGGGATAGTAAGAGAAAGTGGAGCTGGGGAGGGAAGGAATTAGGAGAGGTGAGAAAGTTTCGGTATTTAGGGTACGTGTTTCAAAGGAACGGAGGACAAGAAGCGCAGGTAAGGGAAAGGATCAAGAAAGCAGCGGCGGTAATGGGGAAGGTTTGGGGGATAGGGAAGAGAAGATTCGGGAAAGATTGGGGAAAAAGATTGTGGCTGTTCGATAGACTGGTGTGGACGGTGATGGGATACGGAGCTGAAATATGGGGATGGAGGGAGAGGGTAGGAATGGAAAGTCTGGAAGAAAGGTATATCAGATGGGTCTTAGGAGTGGACGGGAGAACGCCGTGGTATCTTGTGAGAGAAGAACTGCAGAGGGAGAAATTAAGAGGGAGGGCGGGGTTGAGTGCATGGAGATTCGAGAAAAAGTTGGAGGAGGGCAAGGGAAGCGAGCTGGCAAGGGCATGCTGGGAGGAAGTGAAAGGAAGGGAGAAGGAAGGGAAAGCAGGCTCGAGCTGGGAGAGAGAGAGGGAAAGCTTCTTTGAGGACAGAGGAGTGGAATTGAAAGAACTAGAAAGGCTGAGAGAAGAGGGTGACGATTGGTTTTATAAGATTGCCGGAGGAGACAAGGAGACACAAAGGAAGGAAAGAAGGGAGAAAATCGAGAAATCGAAATATAACAAATGGTACAAGGTGATAAAAGGAGAGGGTATCCCGAAATATTTAATGAAAGGTTGGGGAGAGAGTAGATGGAGGAGGATAGCAAGGTTTAGATTAGGGAATGAGATGAGGGAGAGTAAGTACTGGGAGGGGGAAGAGAAGAAGAAATGTAGGCTGTGCGAATATAGGGAGGAAACGTGGGAGCATGTATGGGAAGAATGTAGAAAATGGAAATCAGGGAATGGGAGCTGGCAGGAAGCGGTGGGCTGGGTGCTGGATGAGGAGGGGGGAGGAGAGGAGTGGATGATGGAAATAGAGGAGGAAAGACTAGAAAGGGAAAAAGAACCGGAGGAGCAGGAAGAAGGAGGAAGGGTAGAGAGAGAAGGAGAGGGGGAGATGGGCGATAGAGGGGGAGGGAAGGGGAATGAGAGAGCGGAGAGGAAAATAAGAGAATATACTTGTTTCAGATTTACTAAGATGGAGAGAGTCGGGAGGATTATAGCAGAGGAGGTGGAGAAGATGGTGGAGGAAAAGGTAAAGAAGATGCTGAAGGAGAGGAAGGAGGAGGAGAAAAGGAAGGAGGAAAGGATAGAGAAACTGGAGGAGGAAGTAGGGAGGTTGAAAAGGAAGATGGAAAGAATGGAGCAAAGCGAAGGTAAAAGGAAGAGGGAGGATAGCGAGGAGAGAGGAACAGGGAAGAAGAAATGGTGGGAGGGGGAGGGCAAAGGAGATGAGGAGGAGATGAAAAAGAGGAGTGTTATAATAAGGATCGAGAAAGAGAGATGGGAAGGAAAGGGGTCAAACTGGGGGAAGGTAAAGGAGCTTCTAACGGAGGGTTTGAAGGTGAAGGCGGAGGTTAAGGAGGTGAGAGTTGTAGGGCAGAGGGGGGACTGGATGACTATACTGGTAAGGCTGGGGAATGAGGAGGAGAAATGGAGGATACTGGAGGCAAGGAGGAAGGCGGGGAATAGGGTAAGTGTCAAAATAGATGAGGATAAATCGGTGGAGAGAAGGGATAAAGAGAGAGAGGAGAAAGAAAGGAGATTATAAAGGAGAATGGAGGAAAGCAGGAGGACAGGGATATCAGAGGAGGAGGAGATAGCGAAAGGAATGGAGGAGAAACTCCTCATGGATTCGGACGAGGACGGGGAGAGCAAAAAAGCGAGGTAGGACGGAAACCGAGAAGCCGAGACAGGAAGGAGGGAGGCCGAGGGACGCAGTCGTGGAGGCGGAGGAGGGGTGAAGAGGGATATGGGGAGGGAGGGAAAAAGAATACTGTGAGGTCGCAAATGGCCAGGGCACGAGGGGGAAAGATAGTGTAAAAGGTTTGGGTACGTTCCTTACAAAAACGCCTTGTAAGCCCTACGGGGAGACACAATAAACAAATACAATAATAAGCTATTTTAATTATATAAAAAAATAAAATATTAAAAATTATAAAATAATATTAATATACTATTTATTGAATATGCCTATATCTATGCCAGGGACCTTTTCCTTTTTACTTTAATATTTCAGAATGTTTGTTTCACGTCCCCTCAAGTCTCTTTATTGCTTACGTTTCTTTTACATACATTAGCATTGCTAATTTTCTCTTTTGTAGCAATGCTCTCGCTGTTATTAGGATTGGTTTTTTATTGGCACCTAAGTCGTTATGAACCTCCCATCGCCCGGTTATTCGACGGATGTACGCCACGTAATGTCCGACATATTTTGGATCTGAATTCCCAATATATTCTATGGCAGAAACTAATCTATAATTTAATTTACCAACTATTAACTTTGAGGGAATTTGTGAAATAGTAAATACTCCAGGCCAGTTTTTGTAACCCATGTTTGCAGCAAGTTTTAACCATTGCAAGCATTCGATGTCGATGAAAAGATGATTTCCACTAGAAACTTTTGAAAGTACATTGTTCGACTCACATCGAATGCAATTCTTATAGAATTCATCACATATTTTATCATTAATAGAACTTTCAAGAGCCTGCATACCTTTTCTTAGAAAGGCTTTGTATTTATGTCAATAACCGTGCGATTATCGATAATAACGCCACAATCACAACATTGCTGCGTGATTTGATACGAAGGTTCGTTGGTTAATAAGTTTGAAGAAACCAAGTTACTAATGTTGGAATAGCAATTAATTTCATTATTTTTCACCTCAAATATATTGCTCAGTAGCGTTATTTTAATTTCATTTTAAACGTTGATCGTTTCTTATATGTTTGGGCAACTGCTCCATAAGTTGAAAATGTTTTTATGAAATCATAAAACTTATTCTTAGAAACCGTAATATAATTATGATAACTGGCCCAATCTCGGTAACCTGCTAACACGGAATGCGCAAGTGTATCAAACGGGCACGTGTTGTAAAATGTCACATCTTTTCCTGCTATGCGAACTTGCCCCAATAGTTGTCCGTTTTCCAATAACGGTAAATTAGCGTTTCTACTAGGCTTCTGAAGAATGTTTTCAATGTCCGGACACGGAGTTAAATACTTGCCCCGTTTTGATGTTTCTACATTTAATTTTTCTTTGAAAAGATTAGCATCAGGCTCATCGACGACGCTATCAACCATTGGACATAGAATTTCATACTTTGTTCGTTTTGCCTGATTTTCAATGTTACATGATTCGGTTCTTGAAAAATTTTTTCCACCCCAGTTTTCTTCTTCGTATAAAAATGAATAAATTCCTTCAAAATGCTTTACATTCATCTCAGCTTTCTCATAGGTCTCATTAGATGTCGAAAACTCCGAGGTTTCAGTTTCACGGAATTTTGAAACTGCATCAAGTTCTGTGGGTTTTTCATGTGAAACACTGAGTTTTTCAATTTCAGATATCACAAAACAGTCAACGGGGTTCGACAGAGAATCGATAGTACCCGTTTGTACCGCTTTTTATTTCGTTTTTACCTCAAAGGGTTTGAAAATACAATTATTTAAAGTTATCAAGAGACACGGTAGTGTCTCGCGCCAAGTACGCGCGGAGCGAGACAGCCGTGGCTCTATATACGCGACGCGACGAGTTGCGAGTACCCGAGATTTTTAGATCTCGATAATCAGCGAGCGGATCGAGTTCTAACTAGGCTTAATGGATACCTGGGCCCGAATTTATATAAGAAAAGTGTTTTTGTTATTCCGCTACGTGCCCTACGAGCGGAGATATTACGATGCATAAGATAAAGTGTGAAATTTTCAATTAAGATACGTCGACGTCGTTCTCCGTTTGCTGTGTTCGCCACGGCGCGGCGGCGCCCGTCTGATTTTCTTGTGGCGTTCATACCCTTGCCGTTATGCGGCGCTCTAGTCTCTACGCGTAGAGATGCGCTAGTTCGATCGATCGATCACATGTGAGGTGACAGGAGTAAACATAACCGTAAAGTTGCCCATACACGTCGCGAGTCCGGATCGGCTCGGTTTCCACTCGTTCGTGGGTGAGATGTTACGAGACGGGCTCGGCGTCCGACGATCCAAATTTCGGGACTATTCGGGAGTGTGTGTGTGGTGAAAAACGTTTGAGTCCGGCTCGCGAATCAAACTCGTACATGTTATGGGCTGCTTTAGACGTCCGCGTCGTCGAGAAATATTCCGTCCGCGTCGTCGCGTCCGAACACTCCGAACGAAGTGCAGTGCTGGAGTGACAGAGTTCGCGCCTTGCGGATGGCTAGTTCCTGGGATACACCCTGTGCGAGGGTCGCGAGGTTATATCTATCGTACTTATTGCTCTTTCTCGCGGTCACGCTCGCGTTTCCCGCTCGCGTTCTCTCTCTCTCTCTCTCTTTTTCTCTAATAATGACTATAAAATATATCTGATAAAATTAAATCTAAATATTTTTTGTATTATAACACAAAAATTATATCTGACAGTGACATCCTTAATTAAATGTGCAGTGTAGTTTGTATTATAAATTATTAATTGCCTTATTTTGTTAACAAACTTTACTATATACATATATTATCTACTATGACATTCGATGCCAATAGCATCGTACATGCCAAATTCTGTATCAAATCTGTTTTTTTTTCGACAAAATTTATTTATAGCAAACACTGCATAATGTGCTCTCGACAAATTTGACTTTGCCTAATATATTCATATTTTGTGTCTTAATTTTTTTAATAATTTATAAATTTATACAAACTACACTGCGCATTTAAGGATGTCAAACTCTCAGATATAATTCTTGTAAGTTATAATACAAAAAATATTTACATTTGATTTTATCAGACATAAATGTCGATGTCGATAGACATTATGGCGTTTGATGTATCTATAACAAAAAGGGGTGATATCCGTACAAAATTATTTTTTACAAAAAGGTAAAAAAAAAGACGCCAAGCACGCGTGGTGTACCTTGAAAAAATCGAAGTAGGTATCTTTGTACCTCGAAAAAATCCAAGTAATATCTTTACCTTAAAAAAACCAAAGTAATATATTTACCTTGAAAAAATCGAAGTAATATATTTATTGCAAAAGAAAGAAATGATATCTTTAAATTATGCGCCAATTAAATATATATTATATCGAAAAATAACTATTGTTTTTTTAAAAAATGTATTCCCATTAAAGTGAAAAAATTAATATAAAATGTGAAAAATTTTAGTGAAAAAAACTTGGCGCTGCCAAATTTTAAAATATTTGAAAGCAATAAATAGCTAATTTAAAATATTAAAGTAATAATTACAATGTGAATGTAAAGACTTTCACATATTAATTTAAAGTACTTTTACCATTTATAGAAATTGTTTCATTAATATATATTATTATGTTTAGCAGCGCCAAGTTTTTTTCACTAAAATTTTTCACATTTTATATTAATTTTTTCACTTTAATGGAAATACATTTTTTAAAAGAAAAATATTTATTTTTCGATATAATATATCTTTAATTGGCGCATAATTTAAAGATATCATTTCTTTTTTTTTGTAATAAATATATTACTTCGATTTTTTCAAGGTAAATATATTACTTTGGTTTTTTTTATGGTAAAGATATTACTTGGATTTTTTCGAGGTACAAAGATAACTACTTCGATTTTTTCAAGGTACACCACGCGTGCTTGGCGTCTTTTTTTTTTATTAGACATAACAATATAACGGTAAATCCGCTATTTTATAAGATATCGCAAAACGGTCAACGGGGTTCGACACAGAATCGTTAGAAAACGTTTAGGTATGTCTAGTTAAATTTTTGAGATAAAACTTTGAATAGTTTGAATAGTTAACAAATGGTGATTGTTTTTTCTACGTGGGAGTTTAATGGATTTCATGTGACCATTATGAAATTATTCGGAGGTTTAACCGCATCGGGTAAATCTATTGCATAATTGTTATATTCCTGCGCTTAGTGTAATCCGGAACTAACGACGAGGACGTGACAGGATTCTAGTTCCATTTTGGTTTTTTTTTTGCTCTTTTATAATACTTTTTTTTTGTTTTTATAAATATATTTTGTTTTTTTTATTTATTTTATATTTTATGTTTATTATTAATATAAGCTATTTTAATTATATAAAAAAATAAAATATTAAAAATTATAAAATAATATTAATATATTATTTATTGAATATGCCTATATCTATGCCAGGGACCTTTTCCTTTTTACTTTAATATTTCAGAATGTTTGTTTTATGTCCCCTCATGTCTCTTTATTGCTTACGTGTCTTTTACATACATTAGCATTGCTAATTTTCTCTTTTGTAGCAATGCTCTCGCTGTTATTTGGATTGGTTTTTTATTGGCACCTAAGTCGTTATGAACCTCCCATCGCCCGGTTATTCGACGGATGTACGCCACGTAATGTCCGACATATTTTGGATCTGAATTCCCAATATATTCTATGGCAGAAACTAATCTATAATTTAATTTGCCAACTATTAACTTTGAGGGAATTTGTGAAATAGTAAATTCTCCAGGCCAGTTTTTGTAACCCATGTTTGCAGCAAGTTTTAACCATTGCAAGCATTCGATGTCGATGAAGAGATGATTTCCACTAGAAACTTTTGAAAGTACATTGTTCGACCCACATCGAATGCAATTCTTATAGAATTTATCACATATTTTATCATTAATAGAACTTTCAAGAGCCTGCATACCTTTTTATAGAAAGGCTTTGTATTTATGTCAATAACCGGGCGATTATCGATAATATCGCCACAATCACAACATTGCTGCGTGATTTGATACGAAAGTTTGTTGGTTAATAAGTTTGAAGAAACCAAGTTACTAATGTTAGAATAGCAATTAATTTCATTATTTTTCACCTCAAATATATTGCTCAGTAGCGTTGATCGTTTCTTATATGTTTGGGCAACTGCTCCATAAGTTGAAAATGTTTTTATGAAATCATAAAACTCATTCTTCAAAACTGTAATATTATTATGATAACTGGCCCAATCTCGGTAACCTGCTAACACGGAATGCGCAAGTGTATCAAACGGGCACCTGTTGTAAAATGTCACATCTTTTCCTGCTACGCGAACTCGCCCCAATAGTTGTCCGTTTTCCAATAACGGTAAATTAGCGTTTCTACTAGGCTTCTGAAAAATGTTTTCAATGTCCGGACACGGAGTTAAATACTTGCCCCGTTTTGATGTTTCTACATTTAATTTTTCTTTGAGAAGATTAGCATCAGGCTCATCGACGACGCTTTTAACCATTGGACATAGAATTTCATACTTTGTTTGTTTTGCCTGATTTTCGATGTTACATGATTCGGTTCTTGACAAATTTTTTCCACCCCAGTTTTTTTCTTTTTATAAAAATGAATAAATTCCTTCAAAATGCTTTACATTCATCTCAGCTTTCTCAATGGGTCTCATTAGATGTCGAAAACTCCGAGGTTTCAGTTTCACGGAATTTTGAAACTGCATCAAGTTCTATGGGTTCTTCATGTGAAACACTGAGTTTTTCAATTTCACCGCAATTCAAAATTTCTTCTATTTCTAATTTAGTGTCGATTTTTGAGATCATGTCAAATTTTGATACCGCATTTTCTGATTTTGAGATTTCTGAGGTAGACATATCCAATTTCGAAATTTCACTCGATTAAATAATTATTTGAGATTTATCAGTGGAATCGCAAGCAGCGTTCAAAGTTTTTCGGAGCCGGAAATTGATCGTATGTGTTTTATTATAAACTTGTCAACACGAAGGTTCCGATCACCTTTTAAAATCAAATTTTTTAATTCACGAAAATATTTTTCGCTTCGCAAAGAAGTTGCAATAGTCCCATATGGTGCCAATACGCATGTCCAAAGAGTAAAATGTTTACTTATTCTTAGAAGACTATTCGCGAAATTCGGACACCAATACGGATTTGGTCGGTCACCTATTTGTGCTTTCTGTTTACAATCATTTTCAAGTTCTTGTAAAAAAATACTCAATTTTCCGGTTACGTCGAACTCGAAAGTTTCAAGATCCACTGCAAAATTATTTTCGGAATTATCATTTTTATAATTTATTTCTTTTTCTATTACAGCATCGATTTCTTTTTCGTTTACTGATTTAATGTTCTAGATCAGTCGTTTTTGGGCACTAAAGCAGTTGTCATTCGAATTTACGTCCTTGGTCTCAAAAAAAGCTACTATCAGAGTGTCGCGTAACAAGCTTTCGAAGCTTTTAAATGTTGTGCATTTTGCGAGAAGTCCAATGCATCGAAGAAAAAATTCTTTTACACGTATATGAGTATTACGAAAGCATTTCCAACGAGTGACAAGCTTGATGAGATGAGCAATATCGATTCTTATGTAACAACGTGGTTTTGTAATGGAACAATTTCCTTCAGCAAGCGCAAAACATCTATCGACATATGTATTAAGATCAATTGTTTCGAATGCCAAGCAAACAGCATTTAAAAGTGCCAAGCATAATCGATAACAATTTCCGTAGGACACGGTACGCCAGAACGTAACCATTCGCGTAACCAATAAGATAAAATATTCGCATCATGCTTTTCCGAAATCATCTGGACAACTGGCAAGATTTTCGTATTAAACGGAATCACACCTTGAAAAAGATATATCGTTGAACTTGATCCATCTGGTGTCGTAATGCTTCGAACAATCGAACCCTGTCGCATCTATGCTTAGACTACCAAGTTTTGACACGTCTTTGCAATATTTTTTATACAGAAAGATTTGTTACGGACTCCAGTACATCGCGAAGAACTTATCGTATCCAATTTCTCGAATAGTCCCCACGAATTCGGGGCGATATTTTAATTCACGCATCGATTCAAGGACATCGACACCTTTACAAAGTTCTAATTCTCGATCGTTTTCCGTTTGCTTTGCCTTGCGTAGAACATCTTCGTTGTACAGTCGCGGACAGAGTAGTTGCAACACTTTTTTTCGAATAAATTTAGGAACGCGCATTTAGATTCAGGATGAGAACTTCTAACCTTCGCTCATGCGCATAACAATATTAATGTATCGTCAAACTCAATATACAATGTGTAGCATAAACTTCAACGATAAATATTATTATATGTGCTGCAAGATATCGGTAATAAATATAACCTCAAATTTGTCAAATCTAATAAATGTAGCACATTACAACAGAAAATATTAAACTTTTGAATCCGTTGATCTTGTCAATATTTAGGGATATATATATATATGATTAAAGATATTAATTGCATAATCATATTATATTGATAAAAATATTTCTCTAATTATATAGATTACACGGGGTTGGGTAATGTTAATTTTTTCTAGTTATTTAATTAATACTAAACATGTAACGATGCGCCCCTTAAAACCGCATCGTATCCCGGCTCGCATCCACCGCGGACCGCCCGGCCGAACACCCGCCAGGCGAAAATGTGGGGGCGCTGCGCCCACACACATTTTTAATACATTATACACCGCGATCTCGCCGGGATAACGGCTCGAGACGCCGCGGCGGGCCCGAACGGCACAGCAGCGAGGCCGACGGGACCCGAACGTCACCGAGCACGGTCGAGCGACAGAAGTGACAGCCCCGACCACGCGCGCCTCGGCGCACGTGCGCGCCGCTGTCAATCCCCACCGCGGAGACAACAAAGTACCGTTATCCTCGCGGTATAAAAAGGCGATCCCGGGATAGATCCGACACTCAGTCCTGATCCTAGAAAAGCAGAAAACGTGGTCGAGAGCTCTCTGTCCACGTTCGAGTGCTCTCGTTGCTGCTTATCCTGCGACTTCTCGTTTCCATACCTGCGAAGGCGGAAAACCGGGGTGGAGAGCTCTCCGCTTCGGTCGAGTGCTCTCGACGTCGACGCACACCATCCTGGCGAATCGGGACGGTCCGGTCCGTATGTCCAACCGCCCCGACGCCGCACACCTGCACCTGGCCGATAGTTAACCCGCGATAGCAACCGCGACCAACAGCTAGCCGCGCGCACTATAACGATACCTCGCGAATCGTCGCACCGCACGTTGCAAATATACTAGTTTTCGTAATTGTTTTCTCACGACGTACTAGGCCACCGCGCCTCCGAAGTACCCTGCCGGAATTCTATATTATTTTCCGTAATTAAGTTGATATCAATATATTCTCGTCTGTACCATTGTTATCGCGTTGTACTGGGCCACCGCGCCTCCGAAGTACCCCGCCAGTATTCTAGTTAGATTATTAGCATATTCTGTTCCGTAATTATTTCCTATCATTATATTCTATTTTTGGTTATCAAGCATATCGTAATTGTTTATATCATTATAAATCTTTATTGTGAATTATAAACGGCGTAAATCCACGCTGCTAGTCACCACTCTGAGTAACCAGAGTGTTCTTATAATAAAATATTTTGCTATCTTAAATCTCTTGCTTACCTCTTGCTCACGTCTATTGTCTCCGGACCTTCCTATTGAACTCCTGACCCAGCGAGCTAGTCCGCGTTCAATTCGAAAAGGCAGGTCGTTATAAACATAAAATCTTAAGTCCATATTTATGTAAATAAAATTTATTAATGACAATAATTAAAAAGTAAAACAAATTCTCTTATATTCTTCAGTCTTTTCTACCCCTATTTCATATATAACTCTTTAAGATTTGGTTGATTAGACCCAGTTGTATAAAGCTTCTATGTACGTACAAATTCTCCGAAATTTGAAATGTGTGTAACACGAGAACTGATCAATCAAATTTTAAAGAATTATATATGAAATAGAGGTAGAAAAGACTGAAAAATATAATAAAAATAGAAATAGCACGATATCTCAAAATTAATGGAAATTAGAGCAACATTTAAATCTTAACGAATTATATATGAAATAGGGGTAGAAAAGACTGAAGAATATAACTAATTAACCAAATCTTAAAGAATTATATATGAAATAGGGGTAAAATGGACTGAAAAATATAAGAAAATTAAAAATAGCCCGATATCTCAAAATTTGTAGAAATTAAAGCATATTTAAAAATTTCAATCTTTAAGGGCTACATCTCAAGTCTCAATATCCATTAGAGCAACAAAATATTATCAGCCACGCATTTAGTGTACTGAGTGCAGTCGCACTGCCGGCGCAAATTAATTTCATAAATTTATCTTAGGTTGGCAAAACAATCCTAACAACTTAGTGTTTACACGTTATTGCATATTCTTGTAGCCCTTGTTGAGTCGTTTTCAAAACACTTTCGTTCAGTTGATTTAAATTATGATTTGAGAGTTTTAAAGAATTATGATTTTATTAAGAGTTTAAAGCATTCAAATTTTCAGAAAAGTACTGGTTTTTTATAAAACCATAATTAAAATTTACAAAAACCTTACTTTAAAAAAAACGGTTAAAATTGTTAATAACTCCTCATAGTTTTTAAGTGTGCAAGTAGAAACTTGCACATTGCTTTCTCATAGTTTTGAAGTGTGCAAGTAGAAACTTGCACATTGCTTCCTCATAGTTCTAAAGTGTGCTAGTAGAAACTTGTATATTGCTTCCTCATAATTTTTAAGTGTGCAATTAGAAACTTGCACATTGCTTCCTCGTAGTTTTTAAGTGTGCAAGTAGAAACTTGCACATTGCTTCCTCATAGTTCTAAAGTGTGCTAGTAGAAACTTGCACATTGCTTCCTCACGGTTTTTAAGTGTGCAAGTAGAAACATGCACATTGCTTTGTCATAGTTTTTAAGTGAGCAAGTAGAAATTTGTACATTGTTTTGTCATAGTTTTTAAGTGAGAAAGTAGAAACTTGCACATTGCTTTCTCATAGTTTTTAAGTATACAAATTAGAAACTTGCACATTACATCCTCACAATTTTTAAGTATGCAAATTATAAATTTGCATATTGCTTAATCAACATTTTATTTCGCTCATAAAGCTTCCTCTATGAGGAAGCCAAATTGAAATATTCACTAACAATTATACATCAAAGAAAAAATTTGGTTTCGGCGAAATGGTGTTTATTAAAAAAGATAACAACACTATTAATTTACAGAAGGACACTGACAACCTTCCGGGCATATACGACAAAATAATAAATTTAATGTAAGCTCTTTCGGTTACCTCTACCTTTGTTTTTCACTTAGTCGTTCGTTGTCATCTGAGGTGAACGCACCATCGAACACCACACTTGTTTATATGACTCTTATATATCTTTTATACAATTCGACACACAAAACATGTAAGCGGTGCTCTTTTTGCTATTTTATAATTCTTATTATACTTTATCCGCATTTTACTCTAGCTCGTAAACTTTTTTGTATTTTAGTTCGTAGACCCATTGCTGCCACATTGTGTACAATGAAGTGTTTTGCAAGCGTTTAATGTAATGTATGCACTTGATAAGGACCGGAATCTCGGTTAAAACGCGTTGTGCTTTTTAAATAAAGACTGCCAGCTTGGTCGAAGTTAATGATTTTATTTACTTTAATTTTTTCTTAAGCGGAGTCTACAATGAGAATTTAAGGCGTAAAATTTAAGTTTTAAGCCGTAAGCCGTACAAAATTAACAAATCACAGTCAAATATGAGAAGAATACTCGACTGTGATTTGTCAATTTCTTACGGTTTAAGGGGTTAGGCCACTGGAGCGCGCATAAAATCACGTGCATTTTTAACATTTTTTTTGTAGGAAAAAATAATTTATTAATAAACGCAATTACAGTGCTGTTAAATGTCATTAAAAAAGTATCTAAAAAAATTTGTTTGAATTTTTTTGGGTCATATAATGGTCGACTACAGGCAATTGATCGCTTGGCGTCTTTTAAATTGGCGTGACAAATAACTTCGACAATTTTCATCCGATTGACTTCAAATTTTGATATGATTTGTCTAATTACATTTCGCAGAGAAGTACGTAGGATATTTTCGATTAATTAAAAACTTTTAATTTTATGAGCAGTTTTATACGAAATTTTTCACTACAAATTTTACTTTTTACTTCAAATGTCTACCATTTTTGAAAAAATCAATATTTCGAAAATATCCTACGTACTTCTCTGCGAAATGTAATTAGACAAATCATATCAAAATTTAAAGTCAATCGAATGAAAATTGTCGAAGTTATTTGTCACGCCAATTTGTAAGACGCCAAGCGATCAATTGCCTGTAGTCAACCATTATATTGCAACCGACGGCTGCATCGGCATCTCCCGAGCGCACGAGCGACTTCACCACCAGTCAACCGGACTAGATGGACGAGCGAGAGACGCCCAGGGTCAACCAGGAGGCGACAACTTCGAGCCCCGTCCCGCTTGATCAATCCCAATTAGTGCGTGAGGTGATAAATCCTCAAGGTCAACCGACGGGTATGACCGAGTAGAAGTGCGAAAGCATATCTGTGAGTGTGCATGCGTGTATGTAAGCGCAGCGAGCGCAATGGGTATGAGTGTGTGTGCGAAAGAGAGAGAGAGAGTGACAAAAACGTAAACCCTCAGCTCCGTGCGGACTTAATAAAGAACATAGAGATAATTGTAGACATAAGAATTTATCAAATAAGAATAAAAAGAATACTGTTTTACAACAATCAGCGCTCACTTACACCCACTCATGTTAATTTCTTCCTTTCTTTTTTTTCCCTATAAGAATGATCGGGTGTCAAGTCATTTAGAGCGGCTAAATGACAATTGACAGAAAATGAGTACGACTTCGTACGCAAGTACATATCGCGAACGACGCACCCGAGATAAGACAAGACTCGCGGGCAAGTAGTATAGATTCGACCTCTTCAAGGTCAAATAGTCAACGAGTTGACTTACGCGTGAAATGATATCGCGATCGCGACTCTGAGCAGTTATATATACCAAGGTTCACTCATGACCGGCGTTCGAGTCAATCAGTCGGTTCACATTACCGTGGAAACGTGAGATCGCGAGATAACATTTGCAAGCATATTCGAAGGTCGTATCGCGATGAGACGGACTCAAGGACATTGTAAGAACGTATCCACGCGACAGGGATACGGTAGCTACGTTGAATCACGAATGCCAAGACTCAAGGTCACGCGGAGGATAAAGATAAGGAAGTTACTTTTGTCGACATACGAGCACCGTGAAAAACATAGAGTCGGCGTAATCGTATGTCACATACGCGAATTAGCAAGAGGACCTCCTCAAGGTCATGCGAGAAAGGCATATCTTGACGGAGCGATAACGCGATCGAATCGATAGGGCGATCGTATAGAGACATCGACAACCGTCACAGGTTGCCCTTGAACATCAGATATCATATAAGCGGCATGTAAGTCGCGCGCCTGTGCGCGACCTTCACTGCGAGCGTGCCCTGCGAGGCAGCGAACACCTAGAATAAGATGGTAAATTGGTTCAAGGTCATTCGATTGTGCGAAGACAAGCTGAAATATTATCGTGAATATTATATTTGCGAGATTCTGAAGCTTGTAGAGACATATAGCATTGGCTCAGGAATGTGAAAAACAAGGGTCACAAAAAGTTGTTTTCGCCAAATCGAGCGGCCAAACTATAGGACCACTGTCGATATGCGTGATCAGTGCGAGGTACCACACAGGTGGGGATAGCACTGGAATGCGAAATCGGAGAAAACATCGAGGAGTTCCTCGACGGTCGTGAAACAGAGCGGAGTAATTATTTGTGACGGATAGCGAATCGTGATTACGCATTAGAGGAGTACTCCGCAAGACTTGATTAGTTTCAGCAAGAATCGGAGATTATCCCGCGTACCGAGCGCGTAATCCGGAGTAAATAATTATATGTCAGCGACAGCATTTCGTAGTTGCGCGAAAGTGGAATGCTCCGCGAGACTTGATTAGTTTCAGCGAGAATTGGAGTTCATCCCGCGTACCGAGTGCGTGATCCGGCATTAGCATACGCGAAGTAATTCGTGATACGGATAAACGACGCGATAGTGATTCGATAACGAGGAGTGCCCGGGAGACGTTATAACGTACGGACATCCAGGCGTATCCCGCGAACCGAGCGCGTATCCAAACACCGTTTGTACGCCGTTGTAATCTACATACAGGCGGCCATTAGCTGAAACGCGTAGAATTAATTCCGCGAGGAAACAGCCATAACGATTCAAGGGTCAAGCAGATAAGCAGCACAATTAGGCAATAGACCAACGCGAGTGCGAAATAGTATTGATCAGAGCGATTATCATCGTAATTCCGCGAGTAGCGAAGACCAGTCCGTAACGCGAATCTTAGTGCGTACGCGAATAATTGATAAGTCGTAGCCACACGAGGCATACCGAGCGACTATTGTAACACCACGACGATACCATTCCGTGTGTAATAGTGATTATTCTGAAACAATAAATTCAGTGAAAATATTAAAAGCAGAGCACAGTGAGTGTTTCTAGTGAAACTAATTTTCCCTAACCTACTTACCTATATCCCTACATATCGTCCGGCGAGAATCTGAGAAAGGCGTGTCCAGCGACGGTCCAGCAGTCCAGCGGCGATCCCTGGCAAGGCGTTGACGTATCCAGTGGGCAGCGAGTTCCATCCGGCATCCGACGTAGAGGAATCTGAAACAGAGAAAAGGGAAATTAGGAGCGACTTTCGTAAAGGTTTGTTCTTATTTCACGTAACCTTTTCAGTTGGTTTAGGTGAAACTGAGTGGCGACTATCATAATTAACCGTGTCTACGTGAGTGAGTCGTACGCGAACCCTCTCAAGGTCATTCAAGGTCAATAGAATAAATTTTATTTTCGTTCAGAAATCGAATCTATACCTCCGTCCGGTCACAGTGTAGAGAGTAGCACGAACACGTTTTGGAGCGCGTATCTCAGCGATAGACACTCGAAATTCCAGAACCTGCGGATCACTGGAAAAGTAACACGGTCAGTAAGGTGATCATTTTGCCAAGATTTGTCCGGCGGGTCGATATCGTCATTGACGCATAGCAGCGATAAAAAAAACACGCGCGTTACGTCTCGTTAGACAATCTAAAAGCTAAAAAGCCAGTGCAAAAACTGGCGACCGTGACAGGATGGATCACTGAAGTGTCAATCACGATCGCAAAAACTAGCGACAGTGTAGGATCCTGTGTAAGCTCCAAGGTCACGTTCTCCCACATAAAACTGGCGAGTGTGACGGAGGTGGATCGGAAACGTAAAGTGAAAACGTGCGAAAATTTTTCTTTTATTGCGAAATCACAACGCGTATGAGCGTATATGATGTTCAAGGTCGCGTAGAGTAACGAACGCACGTACGTTTCGAAAAACCTTTAGCATAGGTAATTATCGCGGTTAGCCAAGTTGAAGCAATAAGGCGAATATGGTTAGCGTAATCGTTAGTCATTAAGATATAATTAACGTAAGAGATAGATACGCGTTAACGCGATCTACCTGGAACCGCCAAAATAGGTCTAAAAAAGAAAACTAGTAGAAAATATTGTACGCCGCGAGTCGACAGAATGGCGACCGTAGGTAGAAGTCCCATAGCAACGCATACGCGATCGCGAGGAGCGTCGCGTACAGACGTTCGCGTAGAGGATCAATTAGCAGTACCTGCGTTGCAAGGGCAAACGCAAGGTCAACCGAATTTAATAGATTTCGAAGGCGACAGCCAACACGTAGCCGTAAATCTTAGTCGTGAACGTGCAGTAGAAGACGCGTTTAACGAGGAAAGAACGTTGATGATGGACCAGATCCAGCATCTATCGAGCGAGTTAGAGCAATTACGTACGGAAATACGCGAACGCCGTGAATCCGTCGTGTCACCAAATGCGGAACGCGATCACACGCCGAATTTATTCGACGCAGACTAGAGTACATGCGCGTACGTTTCACGAAGGTCAAACGTGCGAAAAGAGCGTTAGATGTTATACCGTTACAAGCTCGATTACCGCGAGGCGGGTGGATCAAGAATCCATTCGACGAATTAGCATATTACGGCAAGACAGATAAACAGAATCCGATTAGATTCATCGAAAAGTTCGATAGGTTAGCCAGATACGAGAACGTCTCGGAAGAAGAACAATTCTTTTATTTGACGTTGTATGAAAGGAGCAGCCAGTCAATGGTATGAGTTGCAAGAAGCCAATGATATTCACGAAATAAAGCAATTGTTCAAGCAATATTTCTGGGGGTGTCAGGCACAAATGCGATTCCGACAGAGAGTCTATTCGGTAAATTCAAAACAGGCGACATGTCTATAACAGACTACGCGTTAAATCTAGCTAGGCAAGCGAAAACTCTCGTACCGCCAATGACGGACGAAGAGATAGTTCAGACATTACGCGAGCATTTCGATACAGATATTGCGCGCGAATTACGACCATCCGTTGTACGAAATGTCAACGAGATGATTGCGATGCTTGATACGATCGAGAACAAGCGCGAAACGCGTAAATTACGTAGCGAAACGCGAAAATTGCAAGATAAACAGGCAAATCGTCAGATTATGGTAGGCAGAATGATAGTCGAGATACAGGCCGTAATAACGCGAACACGCGAGTAGGCGAGCCACGTCAAGGTTACAATTTCGCTAGAAGAGACACGACAAGGTTACCGTCGTTGAAGAAGTCTCCAGGCTGGCGAAAGACGCGTCACTTGATGCGAAGCGTAAAGGCGAGGA